>PYAF01003083.1:165445-175718 GCA_007407185.1 Glycine tomentella
TTTGAGATATATGAGAGAGTACTATCACTATGCCAAAAAAGGTCATAGATCTCGCCTTTTAAGTAGATAGCGCTTCTAAAAAATCGCTATATTTATATATGAAATATAGATAGGGATTGTTTAAGAAAACGCTATCTATTACATTTTCTTTTTTCTTTCTTTTTTTTTTTTTTTTTTTTTTTTTTTTTTTTTTTTTTTTTATAGAAAAGAACCAGCAAGCATGAGCAACTACCTACTGTAAATAAACACTGCCAAAGGCAGAAATCAAACACATCAATTTTCAAGCTACAAATAGAGTAAAAACGTGTCTAAATAGCATAAGCCTACAAGTATACGTTAATGAAAAATTATTTCAAATGAAGAGGCTGTCATGGTGGGGCATGCCGGGGTGTAGGAGGTGAACTTGCCTGCCCATGACACCCAATTTTCTCATTTTCAGATCTGCAAATTAAGATGACACGATGTTAAATGTTCAGGAAAATGTACGTTTACATATTACACACCTACTTACATATAATTCATCTACCTAACATTAAATATAAGTTAGTGAAATTAATCTCGAATATAATTGTGGTTATACAATTCTATACTATACACTTTTTATACATATTTGCATATTTCAATGAGGTACACAAACCTGCTCTAACGGGAGAATTCTGTGCAACAAAAGTAAAGGCGATTATTTGCAGAATAAGCAAAGGTACTGATATACAAGAAAGACTGCTCCAAGCCAAAGCTGCAACCAAATTCATATATCAGCCCTGCTTCATAATTACCCAAATGTATAATGTCACGCATGCACCACGGTGTCAATGCTATTTACTTAATTTAATTTGAGCTTTCAAAGAAGTTTCCCATAGAAAATGACTCCAATTAAATAATGAAGTGGTACGTATTTGCTAACAAACAAAAAACAAGTAAAGATATACATGAGATGGGTAGAAGATGACATAATTCATAACAATTAATGAAAGCAAAAGATATACACTAATTACTTTTTTTTTTTCTTTCAAATCGTCTTCACTTATAGGCAAACTCTAGAGTCTAGATATACATAAACATTTGTAAATACAACTGTGTAAATAACATTACTCTTTAGATAACAAATGTATATCAGAACAAAAAAAGAATTACAGAATTAAAAAAAAGATAACAAATGTATATGGAGCATTTAATGCTCAGACTTATTTTATACCTATTCAAGCCATGCTCCATTCAAAATATGACTGGTTTAGGATTTGTTTTATTTCTACAAACCGTAGCAAAGGAAACAACTCTTGCAAATTTGTTAAGTCAACATTCAAATGCTTTAGGTACTTGAGACGCACAATCTCGATCCATACCCCAATTAATATTGTTTTCTCCATGATCCAAATTTGTGAGTTTTCCTCCTGTTATATGTAGCTCAGTCAATGCTTCAGGTGACTTGCTAAGTTCTGACTCTTTTGATTTGCTAGGAAGTTTGCTAGGCTTCAACCATTCTGGAATATTTTGGCCAGGAAAGCCTTCAAGATGCAACTTTTTCAAACTTGAAGGAAAACTTATCTGAATATCAGTGTACCTTGTGTCAAATACACCCCATGATATTTTGAGATGCTCAAGTTTTGACAACTCTTTCAATCTTTGAAACTCACCACCTTGGATCACAGCCCCACTTACTATATGTATGCTGAGTCGATTTAGGTTTTTCAAATTCGCAAGATCTGATATTCTGCAGGGACTCTTGCTCGAACTGCCCAAGACAAAACCCTTTAGAAACCGAAGCCGAATCAGGCTCTCAATACCCTTTGGCATTCTGTCCAATAAATAGCATTGAGACAAATCCAAATGTATGAGATATCTCAATGGTGAAATATCACTAGGTAGCGTTTCTAGATTGTGACAGGCCTTGAGATCTAGAATTTCTAGGTTCTCAAGTTGAAAAATGAAGGGTGGTAGCTCAAATATTCTTGATATCCCACGAAGGCTAAGATGCCTCAAATTCTTTTGACCCCTTAACTCCCTCAGGAATTCTTCACTTGCCACTTCAATATGATGTTTTGGTGAACCTTGCAGTTTTGGTGAACCTTGCAGCCAACGACCAAGTTGAAGAACCTCCAAATGCTTCATTTTGTTCATCCATCCGGGTCCAAAATTAAGATAACTCGCACCAACATTTAAAACAACATTCCAACGGTTAGATGTAAAACCAGACTCATCACTTATTTTAATTTTATGTTGGTCCAGTGCTAAACATTTATACCCAATATCACTTTGATGAGATGAGGTCATTATTTGTGAATAATAATCACAAAACTGCTCTTCCTCATTTTGCAACAATGGCCTTAGTGACTTATGACGGACCAAAGGATTAATTTTAAATTTACTAGCAATGGGAGACTTGCCATTACCATACGGTACAATTACTTTACTTTTCAAAAGAGAATCAAACCAATGATCAACCCTTTCATGAACAAAAAGAAACCATAAAGAACGGTTCCCAATCCCACTGGGCCTCCCACTCCAGAGCACCGCAGAGCACCAGAGAATTATTTCCCTTCTCTTCATAACAGTATTTTCAGGAAACTGTAAGAGAGATGAAAAACAACGTTTTTCATCATGACCAAGGTTGTTATAATTTACCTTGATCATTTCCAAGTCCTCAAGTTGTGAGCTCGAAGGGAGTTCTCTGTTCATGTCTTCTCTCTGCTTGAGCTTTGCATCCTCGAATGTTTTTCCTGATGACCAGCAGCTTCTAAATCACCAGCTGGCAGCAACTTTTGAGTTGAGATCCTTATTCTCTGGCAAATGTGTCCCTCCTCTTCCGTCAACTTTCGTATGTTTTTGCTGCGAATATAGCCATCAACAACCGCTAACGTGTCAAGGAGTTCTTCTTCATTCTTCTTCACCATCGAAAACAGGTTCTTTATCTTGTTCAACTCAGACTTCAAATCGTTCAAATTCGCTTGCTTTTCTACTCTAACCAGCCGCTTCAACAATGTAGGCACTGCTTTCATGGGATTTGTTCGAATAGACATTTTTTTATGTTGAGAAACAGAGAGGTGGGAGATTTTGTGACTTTATGAAAAAATTGATGAAAGAAACAAAATGTTTTTGTAATAACTAATAAGATTTTGAGAGAGAGTAGTCTGAGGCAGAGACTTTATGAAAGCCTTTTGAAAATACAATGTGTTTTATGACTTTTATCAAATAAGATTGAGGGACAATGTAGTGAGAGATTTTGTGTAATTTAATAAATAAAAAAGATGAAAGAAACAATACAGTTTTTCAGGAAGATTGAGGTACATAATGGTGAGTGAAAAAAGGACCACAACGTATATATAGTTTAATAAATTATAAATTATGGCAATACGTTACACTCATCATTATATGGAATCAAATGACAAAAGTTTAACGTCATTATTTTCCTTTCATGGAATTTATTGTATTTTGGTATTCACTCAAGAAAATTTGTTTCGAAACTTAAACTCAGAAATATAAAATTAAATATGAATTTTCTATAGTAAAAAATAATAATTTTATAAAATTCATTCATGATAAAGACAATGTTGCTTCATGTAATTTTTTTAAAACTCCGGCAAAGAAAACAGATTTTTTTTTCTTTCTGAAAATAAGAATTTATTAAATTGAAACGACAAAAATCATGAAAGGAGGCGATAATAGTGAACATTCTTTGCTTGGGAAAATGATGAAAGAAGGGTATCTTTCCTTTGGTTTTCAATTGGCAAGAAATTGTTCAAATAGACAATGGCAAGCAAAGAACCCCAAAACATGTTTCACAAATGGAATTATTCCACCAGACTGAGACAAGCAAAGAGAACCCATAAACAAGTGTGACAAGATGCTTAATTTGTTCCCATGAAAAATTTTCACTGAATTAATTATATCCTTTCTTTCGAAAGGGAATCCATTTCTTGATGGTGAAGTAGAAGAATACCAAATTTTCAATTTTCTAATGTTGTAATTAATGATCAGTGATTTTGTGACTTGATGCAGAACTAAAGAAAAAACCGCAATATATATATATATATAAATTATAGATTATGGTATCAATTAAGTTAAACTCATCATTACATATGAAATTTTTTTTAGCATTACACGGAATTAAATGACTAAAGTTTACCATCATTATTTTCTTAACATAGAATTTAATGTATTTCGCATTAATTAAATTGAGCTTCAATAAAAAAAAATGTTTAAATGATTTACGCTGCAGAACTTTTTTGGTATTTAATTTAAGCAATTTTCTTTCATGAAATAACTTTTTTCTTTTGTCTTACTAATGAAAGTTGACTTGTTTGTTTCGATTCTAACTGGTAAAAATAGCATAACTTTAGTTCAAATCTATAAGTTCTTTTGTTTTTTTGGTGATCTGTAATTCTCCACTGAAATAGAATTTAAAACTATGGAAATTAAATCAATTTGTTGGCAGGCCTAAATCTAGTGTAGATAATTTGGAAGCTAATTGCACCATTTGGACAAAAAAGTTACAAATGCAAGCAGGCTTAATTATATAATTGATTCTTTAATTATAATTAAAAATTTAATTGAATTTTTCAATTATTAAAAGTTTAATTAGATCCTTTAATTATTTAAAATACTACAATCAGGTCCTTTTGTATAATGAAATATATAAATTTTGATTGAAATTTTTAATAGTTAAGGATCCAATGAAAGAATCTAATTGAACTTTTTAATAATTAAGGGACTAAATTTAATTTTTAAAAAATAATTAAAGAACTTGATTGAATTTTTTTAACAATTAAGGAATCCAATTGAATTTTTTAAAATAATTAAAAGATTTTATTGAACTTTTAATAATTAAGGGACTCAATTTAACTTTTAATTATAATCAAGGATACAATTATATAATTAAACCTATGAAGTAAGATATGATAGACTTTGTGCCATTTTCGTTAAAATGCAGGGATGGTAGAAAATTAATCTGTGAATATATAGACAATGCTCATAAATGTGACATTCTTTCATGGATTGCAAAATATTTTGATGGCAGTATGAGTTGGTTCACTTAATGTTAATGATAGAAGTTGAGGATACGTGAGATGGGTAAACGATAACAAAATTCATAACAATTAATTGGAAGGTAGAAGATATACAGTAATTATTTCTGTTCTATTTTTTACTTTCTCTTCACTCTTATAGCGTACTCTAGAGTACAGATATGTAGAAACAGATGAAAGAAGCAATATAGTTTTACAACAAGATTGAGGGACAGTGTGGTGAGAGGTTTTAGGACCTTATGAGAAATTGATGAAAGAAACAATATAGTTTTGGACACAATGGTGCGGGATTTTGTGGCATGATGCAAAACTGAATACAGGACAATATATATAGTTTTAATATATTATAAATTATGGTATCAAGTTAAACTCATCATTACATGAAATCAAATGAAAAAAGTTTAAATATGAATTTCTCTATAGTAATAAAAAATATAAATTTATAAAATTCATAATAACAAGACAATATTGCTTCATTTTAATTTTTTAAGAAATCCGGCAAAGAAAATAAAAAAGTTTTGTAGAAAATAAGAACTTATTACAATCATGAAGGAAGGCAACAATAAAGAACATTCTTTGCTTGGGAAAATGATGAAGGAAGGGTATCTTTCCTTTGGTTTAGCTTTGGAAGAAATTATTCCAATAGACAATGACGAGCAAAGAACCCAAAAGCATGTTTCACGTCATTCTTTCTTCCCAGGAAAAATTGCCACAGTAGTCTATTTGTCTCACAAATGGAATTATTTCAGCAGACTAAGCAAAGAGAACCAAATAAAAAGTTTGGCATAATTTTTTCTTCCAATTAAAAATTGCCAGATTATAGTCTATCCTTTTTTACACAATGTGAATCCATTGGTGAACTAGAGCAATAGAATTTTTATATTGTCAATATTGTAATTAATATCAATTTATTAAAGTTATCGAATGCTCTTGCAGCATTCCCTTTACATAGTACACTCTTTTCAGCACCATCAATTCCTTAGATTCTATACCGGTTTCAATCATTTCCTTCACCAACATAACTAATGATCTTAATTGGTTGTACTACAATTAGCCGTTTAGAGGATAGAAGGCTCCAAACCAAATCGTTTGTGCATTTCTGAATGGCCCAACAGAATGAACAAAAGAGTTGGATTTGAGTTTGAGTGAGCTGATTTTTCAGAGAGGATGGTATGACAAGAAGTATCAGTATAGTATGAGCAAGGGAAAGCAAATGTGCGGGTCAGTATTAGTATAGTACTGAAATGATAAAGATCCCAATCACCTTACATGTATGACTGTATGAGGGGGCTTGACTCCTACATTGCATTAATTAGAAATGAAGCATGGAAAACCTTATATTAAACAAGCAGGAACAATGTACTGAATTATTTATAAATTTGCTTGACTATTGTAGAATGTATATCATGAATTGTTATATTATACTGGGAACTGTTCTTTTTAGATTTATATTCTTCTATTCATTCCACTTTCAGGTACTTGATAATGTTGCATCTATGCTAAAACTTAGAAAAGAAGTCGTTGAATTAAGTTGCTAGAATGCAGTCCGGTTATTATCCTATGAGGGTTCAAAAGGATTTCAAAAGTAGACAATATAACATATGTTCCTGTAAAAAACGATTCCTAGCTTAGCAAAATAACAGGGACTGGCATTCAAAATAACATGTTCACCTCTCTTTGTTCAAAATGCTCTCCATTCAAAGTCTTGATAGTTTACAACATATTTTTATTTCTACGTACAACAAATCAAGAGAAAAGAAAAACAAAAACAAAATCAGGGAACAAATCCAGCAAATTTGTTGTTACAATCAAGCTTCAAATCTTTTAGGTACTTGAGACGTATGATCTGTAATGAGCAAGACACGTGAGCATATCCTTCAAGTTCCATACATTTGAGTCTTCCTCCTGTTATAGATAGCTCACACAAACTCGTACTTATCTTGTCAGGCTCCAACCATTTTGGTATATTTTGTCCAGGAAACCCTTCAAGATGCAACTTTTTCAATTTTGAAGGCAAACTGACCTGAATAGCACTGTACCTTGTGTCAAACACACCCCATGATATTTTGAGTTTCTCAAGTTCTGACAAGTGTTTCAAGCTTTCGAACTCCTTATCTTGGATCACGGCCCCACTTCCTATATGTATGCTGAGTTGCTTTAGTTTTAACAATTGTGCAAGATCAGATACATTGCAGGGAGTCTTGCTAGAACTACCGATTACAAATCCCTTGAGTACTTCAAGTTCAGTCAGATTTTCAATCCCCTTTGGCATTCTGTCCAACAAGTAACACTGAGACAAATCCAAATGTCTGAGGTTACTCAATGATGCAATATCATTAGGTAATGTTTCTAGGTTGTGGCAGGCCTTCAGATCGAGAGTTTCTAGGCTCTCGAGTTGAAAAATGGAGAGTGGCAGTTCGGATATTCTTGATATCCCGCGAAGGCTAAGATACTTCAACTCTTTTTGATCCCTTAACTCCTTCAAGAATTCTTCACTCTCCACTTCAATATGATGTTTTGGTGAACCTTGCAGCCAACGACCTAGTTGAAGCACCTCCAACTGCTTCATTTTGGTCATCCATTGGGGTCCAAAATTAAGATAACTTGCACCAACATTAAAAATACCTCTGCACTTGTTGGATTTAAAACCCAACAGATCACTTAGTTTAACCTTTTTCTTGTCAAGTGCTAAACATTCATACTGAGTACCTTTATCACTATGAGATGGGGTTATTATTTGTGAATAAGTTTCAAAAGGCTGCTCTTCACCATTTTCTAACAATAACTTCCCTGAGTTATAGATATCATGGACACAAGGATTAATTCTAAATTTATTCTCAATGGGATACTTGTCACTACGATGCGGAAGAATTAGTTTATAATCCATAAGCTTGTCAAACACATGCTCACCATTTTCATTTTCTGTTTTCATTTTGACTAAACCCACTCCAACCCACCAGAGAATTATATTACTTTTCTTCATAACAGCATTTTCGGGGAAATCTAAGAGAGACAACAAGCAACGCTTTTCAAATTGATTAAGGTTCTCACAATTTTTCTCAATCTCCTCAGGTGGCAGGCTCGAGTTGAGATCCAAGACGAGAACTTTTTTTCCTGATGACTGAGCATCCTCTTCCTTATTCTCTGGTTGAGATGCAAGTCCTGTACTTTGGATTTCACCAGCAGGCAGCAGCTTCTGAGTTGATTTCTCTATTCTCCTGCAAATGTGTATCTCCTCTTCCTTCAACTTTCGTATGTTTTTGTTGCGAATATAGCCATCAACAACCGCTAACGTGTCAAGGAGTTCTTCTTCATTTTTCTTCACTATGGAAAACAGGTCCTTTATCCTAGTCAACTCAGACTTCAAATAGTTCAAGTTCTCATGCTTTTCTACTGTCACCAGTCGCTTCAACAATGTAGGCACTGCTTTCATGGGATTTGTTCGAATAGACATTTTTTTTTTTTTGCTACAAGATTGAGAGATAGAGTGGTGTAAGGTTATGAGACTACAAAAAACTGATGAAAGAGACAATATATAATTTTGCAACAAGATTGAGGGATGGAGTTTTGGGAGATTTTATGACTTCATGAAAAACTGATGAAAGAAACAATATATTTTGGCAATAAAATTGAGGAACAAAATGGTGTGAGCTTTTGAGACTTTTTAAAAAAAAAAAAAAAAAACTGATGAAAGAAACTATATTTTTGAAACAAGATTGAGGAGGAACACTGTTGAGAGATTGTGACTTTATGAACAACTGATGAAAGAAGCAGTATATTTTTGTAACAAGATTGAGGGATAGAGTATTAGGAGATTTTGTGAAGAACTGATGACTGAAACAAAATATTTTTGCAATTAGATTGAGAGACAGAGTGGTGTCAGTCTTTGAGAATTCTTTAAAAACTAATGAAAGAAACAAAATATTTTGGCAACAAGCCTGAGAGACGCTGTTGAGCGATTTTGTGAATTTATGAAAAACTGATAAATTATGGCATAAGTTACAATAACCTTTACATGGAACAAAATGACAAAAGTTAAACGTCATTCCTTTCTTCACATGGATGTTTTTTTATTTTTATTTACATATATCTTTCACATGACACACTATTAGTCAAGGTAACTAAGATTATTATAAATAGTAAATCTTTCTTTACGAATATTTCACTTATTAGATCTCGATCTCAAGACTATCCATTTTAATTTTGATTTTAAAACTGAAACTGTTTCGATAAAAAAAATTTGAAATAGATCTTCATGTAAATTTGAAAATAAATTTTTAAATTTTATAAAACAAAAAAGAATAAGAGAAAATAAAAAGAAAAAATATATAAAGAACAAAAAAAGTTAGTGCGTAATAGAAAAATGCAAAAGCTAAACATACTATTAATCTTTCACCAAGAAAAAAAAAACACTATTAACCAACAAAAAGAAAAACAAGAAGAATAATCACAGTTTTTTTAAAAATGAAAAATTAAATAAAAAACAAAACAAAAGTAATTTTCTTAAGCTATTGTAATATTTCGCCATACATATATAATGGAATTTAATCGTGTATACGAACAAACTAACATGTATTAACAATTTTTGCTGTTGTTGGTTGTGATAACAAATCTAATGTTTTGGTGCAAAAATAATATTTGTCAATCCTTTTCTTTCTACTGCACAATGACCTTAAAACTCAAGAACAATAGTTGAGCTGCAATATGGCAATAAAACACATGTAACAGGTAATTAATTTAATTAGACACTCAAAAAACTAACATGTACACAATTTAAAATGTGAAATAACTTAGAACTCAATCTCAAAATTTCTAATTAAACTGGAACAATTCTAAACTAATTTATCTATGCGCTTGGTCGTTCGTAACCTGGAGTTTAATGTAGCTTTCTATTAACTCAGTAGATGTTTATAATTAAATTTGAAATTTATTGAATCTTTGCTTATATGAAAAACTTTCAATCAGAATTCATAATTCAAATAATTATATTTCTTAATTATAATTAGAAACTTAAATTCATAAAATAAAATAAAATATGAATTTGTCTATATTAAAAAAATCCATATTTTTAAAATTCCTACATAATAGGAAAATGCTGATTCAGGATTTATTTTAATGTCAAGCAAAGAAAATAAAAGGTCTATAATTTAAAATTATTAACTATTTTTAATTCCTTAGATTCGAGATGTGTTTCAGGGGCAAAAAAATTAAAATATTGCAGTTTTAATACAAAATTATTAATATACTGCAGT
>PYAF01003083.1:175818-214631 GCA_007407185.1 Glycine tomentella
AATAAGGATCTAATTTTATGTTTGTTTTCTAATAAATTTTTCTTCAATTTTGATCATTGACACTTTTTCTTAATCCTTAAAATTAGTGAATTTTGTGTTTGTTCTCTAATAATTTTTTATTTGTTATTAATCTCTTTGAAAAAAAATAATAACAAATGAATTTTTCGTATTGGGAAACAAATACAAAAATTGACTAATTTATAAAAGACTGAAAAATACTCTCAATGATAAAAAATAATATTATTTTATTAGAAACTCAATGAAAAAAAAACTTTATTAAGAACGAATATGAAATTCGGATATTTATTAAGAATTAAAAATATATTTTTTATGTACTACGTTCGTAATTTAATGGGCTTAAAATGAAAAAAAAAATTGTAGAAAATAAAGAAATTATTAAATTGTAACCACAAAAATCATGAAGGGATGCAATTATAAAGAACATTCTATGCTTGGGAAAAAAATGCATGAAAGAATGGTATGTTTCCTTTAGTTTACCTTTGGCAATAAGTTATTCTAATAGACGATAAGATGCAAAGAATCCCAAAGCAAGTTTGAAATTATTCTTTTTCCATGAAAAATTGGTACTTTGGTCCATCCTTTGTTTCACGTGAGGGAATCCATTTCTTGACAGTGAAGTAGGAGAACACCAATTTTTTTTTTTTTTTCAATTTGCTAATATTGTAAATAGTATCAAATTTTTAATGTGAATACTGTAGCAGCATTCCCTTGCTATTTTCAGCATCACTTCGATTCTATGTGTGTTTCAGGCCTTAGACCAACATAACTAACGATCTTAATTGGTTAGCTTTGTGTGTACAACCGTTTAGGGTTAAAAGGCTCCAAATTGCCCAACATAATGAGCAAAAGAGTTGGGCTGAGGATTTGATCGACCTACCATTTGGACTCTAATTTTCCAAAAGTGGGTGAAGAAGTGCCTTGGTTATCAGCTTCATGTCTAAACATCAACCTGTGGTAAGCTGATCTAACTGTGTATGGACCATCCTAGGACAAGTTCCACTGCAAGATATCTAACTGAATAGGATATTCTTGACTTGAGCCACCTCGAAAAGAAGGAAATTAAAACAACATTAATTAAAGGCTCATTCCAGTTTTTAAGATCTTCATCAATAAGGCTATTTACTAATGATGTGTAGGCTCCAAGAGACATAGACTCCAAACTTAAAGCTAGGTTGATTTGGCAATCTTGGATTTCCCCATATTTTAACAAAGGAACTTGTTCTAATACACCATCTAAGGCTCACAATAGCTTCACCTGCTTTCACAAAGCTCCTCCAAGCATAACTAGGTTGATATCCAATTCAAAGTTTCCTTTGGGAAAATATCTGCCATTTAGTTAATACCTTAAACAAGAGGGAACACCGATCCTTGAGTAATTTCCAACAGTCCAACTCTGCTTTTCTAACATAACTGAATTAAAACATCTGAAATTTCTAAAGCTCGAGCCTATTTTTTCTCTTTGGTATGCACTAACTATTCCAAGATAGATAATGTATCCTTTTCTCATTGTCTCCATCAAAAGTTGTTGATAATAGCTTCCAATTATTCATCACATAAGTTTAGAAGGCTTAGGCCATTGTCTTGATAAATGATAATGCATATTGCTTCCATCCTTTCAACTTTCTTCTAGACCTGATCTTGAACATGAGAGAATATGACTAGTTTTACTTTAAGTTGAAAACATGCATGTGTCAATACTTCATTGATCAAATACACAACAACTTGACTACCAAAACTATGAGGTTTCCCAAAGAAGACTTGGCAAGAACAACTTTCTAAATAATACTCTTGTAATTAACAAATTTAGCATTTTTATGAATTCTCTGATCCACACTCACCACAAGTAATAACTTTAGTATTTGTATCCATACACAATAGATACCGTGTTGGGTGTAACACCCCGTGTGCACTCGGCGTATTAACATTATACAATATCAGAATAATGCGGCATGCATGGAAATAAATAGTAAAGGAAGCATAAATCCAACATAATATACATACATACTTTTACATATATGGTGAATTATTGTCATGAACAAGTATTTCAGTCTCCAGCTATGCAACTGCCTAGGCCTCAAAATAAACAAAATCTGAGCTCACAAGCTCAATCATCTAAGCCTAGGGTGATCTTCACACTATCCCAGTGCAGGCCTCTTGCCTTGGGATCTCTCAGGGACCTCAGACTCTGCTTCTGCAACATGAGCCCCAAATAGGGGTGAGATAATCATCCCAGTAAACTCAGGGTTCTCAGAAGTTTCCCTCTCCCTGGTTCACTACCCAGCATAGTATGAATATATATATATATATGTATATCACATAACCGAATAACAATTACATCAAGTAATATGATCAGTAAGCAGTCATCACAACTAACAGAAATAAGCTACATACCACTGCAGCATTAATCAAACATATACAATCCACATACAGTGCTTGGATAGGATCATCCACTGAAGGGCACATCTATCCAGGACTTCACACTGAGCACCTGAATAGGATCATCCACTTAAGGGCACATCTATCCAGGACTCATGCCTGAGTAGGATCATCTACTGAAAGGCACATCTACTCAGGACTTGTCACCCAATACCTGAATAGAATCATCTACTTAAACGCACATCTACTCAGGATTTACATGGACGCCTATGGATTATCCCTGGGGAGATCATCCACTTAAGGGCACATTCCCTCAGGGGTCCATAGTTCCTCATCCTACTGGCCAGTAGATTTCAAGCAATCACATCACAATCAGCACACAACATAATCCATGCATTAATACACTACATTAGTGTGATCAACATCATCATAATAAGCATCATAACTTACACTATCTCAGTGTAATCATATCACACACCCTATCTTAGGGTTGAGCTAGCACTCATTTGCCAGCAAATATCAAACCATGTCATCAACATTCAACACATAGATAGTATCACACCATCATAATGCATAAGCATACAAAGTATATCAAGCAAGCACCCAAAGTGAGTGTAGTCAACACAAGCAGGGGAACAATCCCCAAGAACACTAAGCTTACCTGGTCGTAGCTCAGAATCAGCTCCCCTAGTCTCTGGGTGATCTCTACCAGCAGTAGGCACGTCACACCCTACAATAGGCATGAATCAAACCATCAGAAACGACATTCAACCGTTTATATGGAAGGAAGCACCCTTCCTTTCATATTCAATTCATGTCTTCTAACTTAAGATTTATCTTAGCCCAGCTTCTACTAGGCTAGGCATTGACCCTCACAGGTCTGCCTCAGTCTGGCTAAGGCCTCAAAGTCTCTTTAAAACTATGTGTAGCTCAATTCAAAGCTTTACTAATACCAAGAACCAACAATGGTTCAACTATGCCAAAACAGATATATCAACATGTTTTCACCGTTTATTTGGCCTTATGAATAACTTTTGTAAAGGTACTTAAGTTAGTTCAGGCCATAGTACCTCCCATTCACACCCACTTCTTCCTCACAAAGCCAAATACAAACTTCATCACAATTTCACTATCAAAGTTCCATATTACTCAGATCAACCTCCTGACTAAACTTTTCTAAAGAACCTAAGCCTAATTCCAGCCCTATCATTAATTGGTCACTATTCATCTAATCCCCATTCCATAAATTAAACGGTTAAAACAGAGGTTTCTTACCTCAGATCGATAGAGGAAACGCTGGAGAAGTCTTTCTCCTAGCTCTGGTGTCCTGGGCTTTCTTCTTTCCTCTCCCACAGCTCAAATTCTACAAAACCTCAAGGGAATGGTTTCTCTCACAATTCTCACAACCAAGGTTGGATTTTGGCTCTCAAATGGTTCTAATCAAGTTTAGAAGTGATTAGGAGGTGTTTTAATGGCTTAGGATGAAGATTTGAAGCTTTTCTAGTGCTTTAATGGCTGTCTGGACGAAGTGGAGAAGAGGAACAATGCTTTCCTCTGGAAAAATCGCGATTTGGCCTTTTATAGGTGGCTTGACCGACATGTCGCGCCCTTGGCGCCGCTTTGGCGCTCTTGGCGCCAATTTCCAGTGCATCTGGCGCCCTTGGCGCCACTTTGGCGCTCCTAGCGCCAGTTTTCAGCATCTGTGGCGCTCCTGGCGCCAATTTCAAGCATCTGTGGCGCTCCTGGCGCCATTTTCCAGCATCTGTGGCGCTCCTGGCGCCAGACTCCCTCGCTAAATCCGTCGCTAGTTTTGTCGCTAAATCCGTTGCTAAGGCTTTTGCGACAGAGTTTTATAAATTTAAATTTTTATTTCTTTACTCCTTTTTATAAAAAAAAAAACCTAGGTTATTATATTGGGGAACTGAGGGAAGTAAACATCGGGGAGATTTACACCAATGAATCATGATTAATCATATAAGTAAACCTGACACCACACCTTAACCTAAAATCTTAAGGCTTATGTTTATGGGTTTTTCCTTCACTTATATGGAGTTCAACCTTTTGATTCCTACATAATCTTAAACTTCACCTCACACTTGTACTCCAACAATCTTCCCCTCAAGTGAGTCTCATTCATATGGTAGGCTCCCCCTCAAGAGAAATTATTTTCATCCACGAGTATTTTCATGGTGGCCATTAGAGCCCACATGCTCTAGATACTTGTTGCGTCTCTCAACCCATGGTACATGTCATCTGGATCCATCACTAGGAACACTTTCAACACAAGGAATTCCTAGACCTAGAATCCACCACCGCTATCTTACTCGTCCGAGCTGATCACCAAGTCAAATCATTGGCTTTGATAATAATTGTTAGCAATAGTACTTTGGATTCTAAAGGGAATGAGAGAAATCACACTCATTCACATAAACACAAGAGATTTAATGAGGTTCTTTGTCAAGTGTGCCTACATCCTCGGGAGCTGAACGATTTCTTTTCGTATTCATCAAGAATGGGGTTACATCAGGATATATATAATATATGCATACATTATCTTAAAACCACATATATAATCTTAACCGACGCACATTATCATATGTGTACATTATCTTAACGCGTGCATTATCTTATCTTAATCCGCGTACAATATTACGTATTCTGTGGGGACTTTGCCCTCGCACCCCAAACCACTTCGTAATCCAACAACAAGTGGCCCTTACACTCCACTCCAACTTTGCCCTACCCATAAAATATGAGTCATACACAATAATCTCAACCTTGGCGAATATTCAGCCCCATGGGAGATAAACAACAAGTCCACTACATAATGTCCTGGGTTGGGGGTCCATCACATCTAGCATTGAGCAACATTCAACAAGTCCAAATAATGATTGAACTTGTCAGTTGTGACCGTCTTGGTTAACATATGGTTGCAATATTTGAAGTGTGAACCTTTTTTAGTAAAACATGACCACATGTCATGAATTCCCTAATCTTGTGGAACCTCACATCAATATGTTTGGTTCTAGCATGATACAACTAATTCTTTGTCAAATCAATAGCACTTTGACTATCATAATGCAACTGAACTCCATCTTGCTCAATGCCAGCGCCTTCACTAGCCCTGCTTACCACACAACTTCCTTGCTAGCCTTTGCTACTGCCATGTACTCTGCTTCAGTTGTTGACATTGCCACAAGAGACTGAATTATGGACTTTCAACAAACATGCCCACCTCCAAAAGTAAAGACATGCCCTGTTGTAGCATCTAAATCACCAATATAGTTAGAATCCACATATCACACAATTGAAGGATCACCTTGTTGACTGTCAAACATAATACTATGACCTATTGTACCTTTTAGGTACCTCGAGATCCACTTCATTGCTTCCTAATGTCATTTTCCTGGGTTAGACATAAACTTGCCGACTTGGCTTACAACATGTGCAAATCCGGTCTAGTGCACACCATAACATACATCAAGAAACCAACTGCACTAGCATAAGGAACCTTTGACATGTACTCTACCTCAACATCTGTCTTCAAACGTTGATCTACAGAAAGCTTAAAGTGTTTTGCTAATGGAGTACTTGCACACTTTGCATTGCTCATGTTGAACTTGTTTAACACCTTCTCAGCATTGCCCTACTGTGAAAGCAATAGTCATCTTGATTTCCATCCCAAGAATCTTCTTGACAGGATCCCAGTCCTTTATGTCAAACTCTTAACTTAACAATGATTTCAACTCATTCACATTGTGCAAATGGTTACCAGCAATCAGCATATCATCAACATACAATAGCAAAAAAATAAAATAGTCATCATCAAGTATCCTCACTAAACACAACAGTCATACTCACATCATCTGTAGCCAACCCAAAGCATGTAAAAATACTTCTTCAATCCATACAAATACCTCTTTAGCTTACAAACCAACCGACCTGATCCACCTTTATTGAAGCCTTCTGGTTGCTCCATGTAAATTTTCTCATCTAGATCACCATGAAGAAAGGTTATCTTCACATCTATCTTCTCCAAGTGCATGTCACGACTACCTACCAAGGTTAACACCGCACTGAGAAGTGTGTCTTACCACTAGGGAGAAAATTTCATCATAATTAATCCTCTTCAATTGTGCATCCCCTTTGCTACTAGGTGAGCCTTAAACTTTTTTTTTTCTTCTGATACTGGAGGTTTTCTCTTTTACACCCATTTGCATCCAATGTCTCTCTTACCTACAAAAAGCTCAACTAGCTCATGTCTGATTCTTTGCAAAGACTCTATCTCCTCCACCATAGCACCCATCCATTTGTCTTTCTCCAGGTTGTTCATAGCCTCTTGAAAAGGAGAAGATCTCCAACACTAGTGAGAAGTGCAAAAGCAACAAAATTAGCCAATTCTTCAAACTCAAATCAGACAGTGGGCTTAACGGTGTGACAATCTCTATTTTTTGACAAGATTTTACTCTTGATGTGGCTCACCTAGACTCATTGATCCAAGCTTAGGTGTGGGTGTGGCCTCAGGTATTGGATTACGCGGTACTACCCTTTCAGAAATCATCAACAATTGCTCAAAGTCCATCTGAACCTCCATGGAGATGGGGGAAGCTCCATCAGACACCAACATAATTGTCTCAACTATCTTTGTTAACATGGATTGCTCATCAAACACTGCATCCTTTCTGATTACCATTTTCCTTGAAATTGGATCTCAAAACTTGAATCCCTTCACACCTTTGGAATGACCTATGAAAACACACTTTTTCAACTTTGGATCAAGTTTAGATCTCTCATCAGTGAATATATGCACAAAAGTAGGACACCCAAATATTCTTAAATTATTAAAATTAACAGGGTTTCCAATCCAAACTTCATCTACAAATTTCTTATCCAACGATGCTTGTGGTGATCGATTGAGCA
This sequence comes from Glycine tomentella, assembly GCA_007407185.1. Taxonomy (NCBI): domain Eukaryota; kingdom Viridiplantae; phylum Streptophyta; class Magnoliopsida; order Fabales; family Fabaceae; genus Glycine; species Glycine tomentella. The sequence goes on from PYAF01003083.1 coordinate 183,136, forward strand.
AAAAGCACGCCATATTTACCACTTTTGCACAAAATCCTATAGAAAGGCTGCTTGCAACCTCAAACTTTCGGCCTTTTCAATAAGGAACCTATTCATCCTCTTTGTAACACCACTCTGTTGTTGTGTTTTTCATACTAAGAAATGTCTCTGAATGCCATGTTCCTCACAAAATTTCTAAAATCGTGAGTTTATGTATTCCATGCCATTATCATACTTCAAGTACCTGATCTTTTTTATGCATCTTGTTCTCCACCTTAGCCTTCGACATCTTCAACTTCTCAAAGACTTCAGATTTTGTTTCATGAAGTACACCCATACGTTGCAAGAAAAATCATCAACGAAGGCCACAAAATAGTGAGAACTACCTAAGAACGAATCTCGAGTAGAACCCTACACATAATCTTGAATTCCCTAGGTGGTATGCTTCGCAGATTTAAATCACACTCTAGTCTGTTTCCCAAGCACGCAATACTCACACAAGTTTAAATTGCAACTTCGAACTCCTTTCAAGAGTCATCTCTTATGAAGCTCTGTCATCTCACGATTAGTGAGATGACCTAAACGCAGATGCCACAATCTAGTAGCATCATCATCAGACTAAATAGTTGCAACTCGACCTACAACTGTGATCCCTAGTAGCCTGTAAATATTTCCTACAGTCTGTTATGCTTTCATCACAATCAACATCCCCTTGCACACTCTAAGGGTATCCCGATCTCCACTAGTTCTGTAACGGAAATCATTGACTTGCAAGGTACCAAGTGAGATCAAATTCTTCCTCAACTCACGAATATATCAGACATTACATAACATTCTTACTCCACCATCATCCATAGCAATTTGCACTCGTCACATTCCAACAATAGCACACGCTTTGTTGTTACCCATATAGACACTACCAAAATTACCTAACTTGTACACGGTGAACCACTCCTTGTTAGGAGTCATATGGTAAGAACATCCAGAATCAAGAATCCATGCATATGTCAACTCACTACATGAACTAGAGAGAACATATCCCTCACTGTAGTTGTTTGAATCATCGGTCTTTGCCACATTTCCTAAGTGGGATGCCCCTTCACCAAATATCTTAACTCTGGGAAATCCCTCTTGAAATGCCCCTTCTAGTTGCATTTGTAGCACTTCGTTGTTTTCTTGTGTTCTCTAGACTTAGACTTCTTCCTCTATCTACCACCAGCACCCTTGCCTTGTATTTTTCCACGTTCTTGTTTCCCGTCACATAAACCATCACCTTGTGAACTCCCCACTACATTTTGTCTTTGTTGAGAGTGAGACATAATGCAGCCTGTATCACCTCTAGGTTAATTGAGTCTTTCCCGTACGTTGAGGTTGTCACCAAATGTTCATAAGAAGAAGGAAAAGAACACAACAAAATACATGCCTTATCTTCGTCCTCAATCTTCACATCCAGCCTTGCCAAATTGCCGATAATCTGAATGAAGGCATTCACGTGCTATTGGAGATCCGAACCCTCCTACATCTTTAGCCCGTACAATTTCTGCTCAAGATACAGTTTGTTTGTCAATGATTTTGACATGTATGGACTCTCTAATTTCTTTCATACCTTCGCCGACGATGTCAACTCCATCACGTCAAAGAAAATCTCGTCTATCAAACATAAGTGTATGGTTGTCGCAACCATCTCTTGCAACTCTTTCAAATCCAAAACCTCCATCTTCTAAGGATTTGAGTCGCGCAGTGCCTTCTGAAGATCTTGTTGTGCCAATAAATCCTTAACTCGCCTTTGCCATAATCCAAAATTCCAAGTTCCATCAAACTTCCCCACTTCGAATTTGGCCCCAGAGTTAAGTGTCATCTGATACCAGTTGTTGGGGAATTGAAGGGTGGTAAACACCGAGGAGATTTATACCAATGGGTCATGAGCAATCTTATAAATAAACTTGACACCACACCATAATCGAAAATCATAAGGCTCAGGTTTATGGGTTTTTCCTTCACTTATATGATGTTCAACCTTTCCATTCATACACAATGTGAGACTTCACCTTACACTTGTACTTGAACATATCGACATATGCATTCTTATACCAATAACTTGCACTTCAGTTATATGTGCCCTCTGAAGAGTTCCAAACTTAAAATAGGCATAACTCTGTAATAATAAATTCAACATAAATATTATTTAAAACATCATAACAAGCACAACGAACAACAAATTGAAATTAGGTTTCTCAAACTTGAATGTGTAGGTGTGAGTTGTTAGCAATAGAAGGTCTGATCATAACAACAGTGAGAAAGGTGAAGGGATAAGGGAGTTGAGAGAGGTCGTGGGTTTGAATCCCTCCAATTGACATTTATAACAAAACTAACAAACTAATATTTTGCCAATAAAAAAACACTGAGAATTTTTCTAAATATTAAACATTTCCACACTATAGATTGTTGAAACATACAAAAAATGAGGATAACTCGTTCAAGATCATATCCAAATTCAGGAATTTGATGAACAACTTAATGTGTTGCAAGTCAACAGCCAAAACTTTCCCATTAAAGCATTTTGATGCAGCAAACCACTTTAGCTAGAAAAAATTGTTTTTGAGTAACAACAAAAAATAGAAAATAGTAAATCAAATTGTCTTGTTCAATCTTCCAATGCAATGTGATGCAAATCGACAACAAAGATACAAATCTGTTTAGCATGTCACTTACATTTTCCTCACAATCTCAAAAATAGGTAAAAGTCAAGAGTGACTTTCAAAATCTAGGAAAATCTAGGAAAAAGAAAGAAAAATCTTGAATTCATTTTCCTAATTTTAGTTTTCAATGATTGTTTAGGTATGATGAGAAGTTAAAGAAGTATATGAAAAAAATGATGATTAATAATAAAGATAATTTGGTGAGACTTTTTTTTATTACTTTTATCATAAACTGTTAAGAATCATAAGTTTAAAATGATATTTTACTTGCTAATATCTATTTGTCAAGATAATTTTAAGTAAAACGTAGTTCTGTATCATTTCCTCTACTCATAATCATTGTTTGCAGATTGTAATTATTGTATTTATGTCAAGATCCAAACTTAAAGATTTAAATACTGATCTTTATTATTACTTGGCTCTTAGATTGTAACAAATGGACCTAACAACTAATCATAATTCTACATACTCTTAATTTTGTGTTTTTGACCATCCAATGTTATTATTCAGGAACAGGAATAGTTGCAAAAATAAACCACAGGTCCACATCTTGCAGATAGCCTCCATTTTATTTTCAAGCAGGTAATGGAAAACACTGAAGGCACATCCCTCAAACCATCTTGGAATGTTGGGGTACAACTAATTAACCATCTAGACAGGGTATTTATATAGGTGAAGAACCTTCTGCCAAGATGGTCTATTACTAATATCATCCCACCAAGCACTCACATGCTTCCTCTCTCTAACCAAATTCCCTCTCCTAGCTTGGTTCACCAAATAATGACCAGCTGGTAGGTGGCTAAGATCAGCAAGGCTGAAGAAATCACCAGCCAAGTACTTGCTCTTTGACAGCCTCTCCTCATAAACATCCAGCACCTTCTCAATCTTTTTATCACTCTCTTCTATCACTTTTGGGTCCGAAGGAGCACCCATTAATGGGGCAAACAGAACATTAATAACCAAGTCGAAGACTGGTGGGTGAAAGTTATGAGCCTCCACTTCAAGCCATTGTTCCACTAGACCTCTTTCCTCTATTGTCTTTCCCAACAAGTTTGTGCCTTGGTCTTTATACTTCTCTGCATAGTATCTTATTATTGCACGAGATTCTGCAAAATTGGTTTAAAATATATTGGTATGGATACTGATTATTCTCTACACGCAAATAGCAAAGAAAATAAATCTTGAGGAAGGAATTCAGGCTTTCAGACAGAATTTATTGGAAATTTCACACAACAAAACCCAAGTCTTACTATACCATTACAGTTCTCTGTAGTTACACGCATGATGCATCAAACCATAACTTCTAAAAACCATATCTAAAATATTTCAATCATATGCGAATTCCAACAAATCAATTACATGGAGTAATTGAACTATAACCCCCTATGTGTCCTTTTAAAACAAAGGAATCACAATTAGGAAAGAAAACAGTGCAGGGAAATTATGAACTGTCTAGGACTACTCAAATAACATTCTTGATCAACAGTTTGAACTTTGAACTACCCACATCAATAAGGGCACAAGGTAAAGAACATCAAGGGGAAAGGTCAAAAGTTCAAAACCAGCAACCCTTGATTGCATTGCACAAGAAATAAAAAAATAAAAATGCAGAAGATAAGAAAGGGGTTAAGTGGTTTACCATAGAGAGTATAATCTCCATCTTGAATAACAGGAAGCAATCCAAATGGCTGCAGATTTATTAGACACAAGTATAATTAAACATGGAAGAAAACAGTTACCAAAATCCTGAAACCAAGTGAATCAAACAGTGTGATAGAGCAAAATATTAAAGTGGGTCAAAAAATTAAATAGTAAAAGAAAAATTGAACCTGCAGCTTAAGGAACTCAGGTTCCTTAGTCTCTCCCTTGAAGAGATCAACATGCACTGTTTCAAACTCAATCTCCTTCTCAATCAGACATACCAGCACCCTCTTGGGGGATGCATAGGTTGGACCGTACACCTTCACCACCATATTTTGTGTCTAAATTTTGTTTATCTATAATTTGGTTGTGTATGTCAGTTAGTTGTGCTTTTATATATGATTTTCACTCATGAGTATAGTCCCAGAAATGGTCATTGTCTTATCAGATCCATTTCAATTCTTTAGAAAATTATTGAGGATAAACAAATAGTATTTGATTATGTTAGTTCCACTTTGATTGTGACCAGAATTTTTTAATATAACTTTGGATAAAAATATATAGTATTTGATTATGTTAGACACGCTTTCTGTTTCCATTGTCAGTACTCGATATATTTTATTACTATATAGTCTTTTTTTAAAAAAACAAAAAAACATTATGCTATCAAGCTGTGAATCTATTTTTTAGTTATGTTTTCTATCGTTCTCTTCAGAAAGAAGAAATTTAACTTTCTCGATTTAAAAAAAAAAGAATTACTGAGTAAAGATAATACGTTACTCCTATTAGATCATATAGTTTTAGAATACAGGGATAGGCATACTCAGATAGTTTCAATATGATGTAAGTCTGCATGTTGATTCCAATTTGGTTTTGTGATTTTACAAATTGGACAATGAAAAAATTTCTTTAATTCAAGTTGTGAACACCTATTTTTGTCCACCCTCTTTTTTGTTTATTCCCTATTTATTTATGTTGTTATTCACTTATTTGGTCTTGGTGCCGGCATAGACCCCATGTTTTTCCCTCCTCTTTTTTTCAAGTCAAATTGGGTCACCACTAATGCAAAAAAAAACTTCACCAAAAAAAATGCAAAAAAAAAAAGAATTAGAAATAAGAGGTCCAAGACAGTATACAGAGGCCCAGTTTCAGTAATCCATTAAAAAAATCAGAAAATTAAAAAAATTAACGAATTAGGTCACAAGACATAGGTTAGAAGACAAAATTCAAGTTTCAGTGTGTGATTTGGTGTTGCCCTCAAGCCTTGGGTGCATCAAGAAGCTAAAGTCCAAATTGCACAGTTTGACTTCTGTAACACTTGTCTGTGCATTGCTTCAACACCAAAAATGAAGAACAGATCATGGTAGTACAAAGCGTGGTTGATGGAGCCTCCTGCCATTGTGATGTTCAAACATATCCTCCCTTACCAAGACAAATAAACCATAAAAATCAGACAAAATAAATTTACCAAAATAAACTAGTGTTAGGAAATTTTGAATTTCATTAACATAAGAGGAGCTTCACTTGAGTTGTTTAACAATCTTTGACAACCATTATGCCTATAAATTGGGAAGACACATGCCAGGGGGTTACCAACAGAGAGAAGCTTGGGAGGAAAAATCAAACACACTTCTCCATTTGATAATTGTTTTCGCACAAAGCACACAATTTGATACTTCAAAAATGTAGATATCAAATAAACTATAGTTCAAATAAAATGTGTAGCCCTTCACAGGAAGAAAGCACACACATGATGATCACATTTTGCTATTATCCTTTATCATTGAGTTTTGTTGTTATAGTACGAGACTCGTGTCACTTTACCCTTGGGTACATATGTGATGCATGTTATGTTATATTTTTTTAATTTATCAATAATTTTTAAATAATCTTCCTATTTTTAACAAAAAATTAAAGTAAATAATGCAAAATTTAATATTCCCACATAAATATTTGGGATTTGCTCTTTGTTTTGCATGAAGGAAAGAAGAGGCAATTTTGTCATTTTGGCAGCGTCATATAGTGCTCAGTGGACTTTTGGGTGGGTTTATGTTGGCATAAGGGTGCTCTTTTATTGTCTCGTCAATATCATAAGCCTTGGCACATAGTATACTGGCCAGTGGCCAGGCCGGATCCTGAGGGTTGTCCGGAGGAGTGACAATATCGGACTCATGATTAAGGGGGTCAAAAAGTTAATGCGAGAAGAAAAGAAAGTTTTTAATTGTTTAAGAAATTATATGCCTATTATTTAATTGAATATATGTTTACAATTGTTGGAAATCTCTCCATAATTATGGAGCATCACATTCAACAAATCTTGATAATATCCAATACATAAAAAATAAAAGGTGGAGATTCCAAAATTTTGAAATTTCACTTTAACTAGATGATATCACGTTCATCTTAGATAAATAGAAATAACATTATCAAAGATTCTTGAAAATATGAAAATTAACTTACATCCATTTATTACTCTTGAGAAAAGTCATATTCTTCCATCATATAATTGGAGGCCTGTGAGGAGTTATTGCAATCAAGCAAGTGAGATCCTTTAAGAGTGAAAGAGTTTTTTGTAATGTTCTTCAAGAAAAGAAAGTTATATTTTCACCATACTTGGTGAGTATTTGAGAAATATAGTAAACCATCATATTGAGTAATATTGAGATCATTGTAATCACACTTCATAGTGGAGATAATCGCTTTTTGGAGTTGGTCTCGTGGTTTTTCCCTTTCATATTATTGAAGGGGTTTTCACGTTAACTTTTTTTTTATGTTGTTCTTATTTTCTTACTGTCTTAATTTATTTTCTGATTGTTCATCTTAATCACATAGAAAGGGAAATTTAATCTTGGTATTTTCCAATAGTGGTATTTGATAACGACTATCGAATTGCTACAAAACAAATAAAACTAAGATAATTTTGTTGCACAGGATTACCCCTAGGTCGATTTAGAGATATAGTCCAATTTGGTTCCTGACTTAACCCACTTATAAACAGCAGGGGGTTTATTAAATAGTTTGTAGACAATGAACAAAAATTGCAGAAACACAAACAAGAATTGAAGAAAAATGCAAAAACTAACAGAATGGATAAAAGATGTTGTAAAATTGATTCAAGAATATAAATCCTATTCACCAAACCAAGAAATGCAAATCGAATTAGAAGCATATTATTGAGGTTCATTCAATATGATTAGAAGCAGTTCAATTGAATTAACTCCTAAATCAATTGAAATCACAAATCGAATTGAAATATCATCTAAACAATCTATGATTAAAATTCAAAGTTAGGAAATAAATCTATAACCTAATTCGTTTTCAATCCTAGACACATTCATAATCATGAAAAACAAAAAGATGATTGAAGAAGAAGATGAACATTCACATAAAAATTAGAATATTAAACCAGAACTCAAATTCTCCTTGCTTGGACTGGATCCTTGGATTAATTGATTTTTTAGCCTTCCATGATCATCATCAATGGAAGAGCCACAAAATTTATGTGAGAAAAATAGAAGAAAGGAAATGAAAGGAAGAAGAAAAATTAAAGAACAATAAAGAACAATTGAGAGAAAAAGAGAAAAAAAGATTTTAATTCTGAAAACTCGAACAAAAAGATAGAAATTTTATGTTTTTGTCTCCTTAAATAACTCCTAGCTACACTAACGTATAGTGATTGAACAGAATGAAGGGATGAGCTCTGATTAGGTCCATCTAAACTAACTAATTATGCTAATTACATCAATCAAAATCCAAACTCGCAGCCCAAAACTCAAGTGCGGAGGTTTTAACTTCCAAGCCTCTTTTCCTTAACTTTCCAGGGACTACTTGTAACACCCCGTGTGCACCCGGCGTATTAACATTAATACAATATCAGAGTAACGCAGCAAGCATGGAAAAAAAAAACAATAAAGGAAGCCTGAATCCAATATAAATACACATTATATACATATATGGTGAATCTATGTCATATACAAGATCCATTTCCTCAAAACTATACAAATAACCCCTAAGGGTATCAAAATACAGCCAAAATGAACAAACAAGAGCTAACAAGCTCAGTCCTCTAACCCTAGGGTTATCTTCACACTCTATCCCAACTCAGGCCTCTTGCCTTGGGATTTCTCAGACACTCCTGTCTCTGTTCCTGCAACATGAGCCCCAAAACAGGGGTGAGATAATCATCCCAATAAACTCAGGGTTCTCAGAGGTTTCCCTCCCCCTGGTTCACTTCCCAGCATGTAAATACATGTACATATAACATAATATAACAAAAATCAGATTATACAATCAGCCTTCACGGCTCACAAGTACAAGCTATATTCACATGGCATCTCAACACAACATATGCAACAACACACAGTGCCTGAGAGAGATCATCCACCGAGTGGGTACATTCTCTCAGGACTTTCCACCGAGTACATGAATAGGATCATCCACCGAGTGGGTACATCTACTCAGGACTCCCTTCATCTATGCCTGAATAGGATCATCCATCGAGTGGGTACATCTACTCAGGGTTTACATGGATGCCTATGGATTATCCCAAGGGAGATCATCCACCGAGTGGGTACGTTCCCAAGGGGTCCATAGTTCCTCATCCTACTGGCCAGTAAGTTCTCACACAATCAAACCATATATCATCATCATAATCAATACAACATACACTATCTCAGTGCAAGAATACAAGCATATACCCTATCTCCGGGTCGAGCTAGCACTCAATTGCCAACAATCATCAAGACATTTCATCAATATCAAACACGTGTTTCATTATTATAGCATCGTATAGCCTCAACATACCAGATACATCAAATAACCACCTATTTGGGTGCAGTGAATACAAGCAAGGGAAACATTCTCCAAGAACACTGAGCTTACCTGGTCGCAGCTCAGAATCAGCTCCCCTAGTCTCGCGGTGACCTCTACCAGCGATATGCACTTCACGCCCTACAATAGGCATGAAATAAACCATCAGGAACGGCGTTCGATCGTTTATATGGAAGGAAACACCCTTCCTTTCATAATCAATTCATGTCTTCTAACTTAAGGTTTATCTTAGCCCAGCTTCTACTAGGCTAGGCATTGGCCCTCACTGGTCTGCCTCAGTCTGACTAAGGCCTCGGAGTCTCTTTAAAACTTTGTGTAGCTCAATTCAAAGCTTTACCAATACCAAGAACCAACAATGGTTCAACTCAGCCAAAACAGATATATCAACAAGTTTTCACCGTTTATTTGGCCTTATGAACAACTTTTGTAAAGGTACTTAAGTTAGTTCAGGCCATAGTACCTCCCATTCACACCCACTTCTTCCTCACAGAGCCAAATACAAACTCCATCACAATTTCAGTTTCAACATGCCATATGGCTCAGAACAACCTCCTGACTACATCTCCCTAAAGAACCTAAGCCTAATTCCAGCCCTATCCACATATGGTTACTATTCATCTCATCCCCATTTCACAAATTAAACGGTTAAAATGTGAGTTTCTTACCTCAAATCAATAAAGGAAAGTTGGAGAAGCCTTTCTCCCAACTCTGGTGTCCCAAAACCAGCTCCTTTCCTCTTCCACAATTCCACTCTATGAAGAAACTCCAAGAAATGGGAATTCTCTCACTCTAGGCTGGAAATTTGGCTCTCACTTGGTTCCAATCAGGTTTAAAGGTGATTAGGAGGTGTTTTAATGGCTTATAATGGAGATGTGAAGCTTCTAAGGTGCTCTAATGGCTGCCTGGGGTCAAGGAGGAAAAGAAACAATGGTTTCCTTTGGAAAAATCGCGATTTGGCCTTTTATAGGTGACCTGACCGATATGCCGCGCCCTTGACGCCACTTTGGCGCTCTTGGCACCAATTTCCAGTGCATCTGGCGCCACTTTGGCTCTCCTGGCGCTAGTTTCCAGCATCTGTAGCGCTCTTGGCGCCACTTTGGCGCTGATGGTGCCAAAATCCAGTCTATCTAGCGCCCTTGGCGCCACTTGGCACTCCTGGCGCCAAAATCCAGCATCTGTGGCGCTCCTGGCGCCACTCTGGCGCTAATGGCGCCAAAAAATGTGAAAAATGGCTTTCTGCTACAGTGTCACGCTATCAGCGCCAGATCCCACGCTATCAGCGTCAAGCTACAGTAACTGCTACAGTAAATTTTTTTTTTTAGCCATGGTTATTATACTACTCATATGCTCCATTTGGAGTTCTATAGAATCCTATAGGTCCTACACAAGGAAGATAGGTCAAGTAAGCACAAAATCTGAAAATAAGCAACAATTATCAATTAAACTCAGTTATTTGTCTAAGACCAAAACTAAGTTAAAATGAGAAAATAAGAATCTAATAGAAGTCAAATAAGCTAAGAATAATAGTATACTAAATATGCTTAATCAATATCAGAGTTAGGTAGATCGAGGGAGCTATCATTCTATGTGATTCAAGATGAAAGGTGTTGTCACTGATGATGGAGATATGTTCAAGCTAAATGCTGAAAATTACTGCTATTAGAAGTCGACGATGGAAAACCATTTGTACTGCAAAGATTTGCGTAAGCCAATTACCCAAAAGGATAAGCTAGAGGGATAAGCTAGAGGGGAAGATCACTGATAAAGAGTGGAAGCTCCAAAATGGGAAGGCAATAGCTATGATTTGAAAATACTTTGACCGAAGCTTGTTCAAGCATGTGTCTACTTATACCAATGCATACGAACTGTGGACAAAACTTGAGTTTATGATTCAAAAGAAGACACCTCGAAACAAAGCCCATCTCGTGAAAAGGTTGGTAAAGTTGGACTTCAAAGATGGCCATAGCATGATTGAGCACTTAAACTTTTCAAGGGGCTCATGAATCAATTGACGAAGATTGAGATAAAGATTGATAATGAATTGCAAGCTCTTCTACTCCTTAGTTCCCTACCTGGGAGTTGGGACACATTAGTAGTTAGTCTAAGTAACTTAGCCCCTAAAGGGAAGCTCACCATAGATATCATCGTTGATAGCTTGTTGAATGAAGAAACTAGGAGGAAGGAACAAGATATGGTTGTCCAATTCGAAGCTAACATTGTAGAAAATTGTAGAAAAAGTGAGAATCGCGGAAGAAGTGCAAGTAGAAGCCATGATAATCTCAAGGACTATCTAAATCTTGCTCTTCCATGATTACCTATTAGTACTATGGCAAGCTAGGTCATAAGAAATCTGAATGTTGATATCTCGAGTGAGATAAAAAAACCAGCTTCGTTAAGCCAGACTAAATTGATTAGAAGAGAAAGGATGATAAGAGCACTACGGTCGTTGCAGCAGATCAAGATGATGATGTATTCTTCATTGGAGAAGACAATTATTTTAATGTTACTTGTGATGATTATTCATGGATTGTTGACTCGGGTGCATCTTTCCACGTCAGCCCACACAGAGGATTTTTCTCAACCTAACAAAGTGGGAAATTGTGTCACAAGAAAAATAGTTGGCATTGGTGACATCACTTTTATGACCGACATAGGGTATAAGCTCATGTTGAAGGAGGTGAGACACGTACCAAACATGTGTCTCAACCTTATCTCAGTCAGGAAGCTTGATGATGATGGGCTGATCAATCACTTTGGTGCTTGCAAATGGAAACTCATAAAATGCAGTATGATTGTTGCTCGAGGAAAGAAAGAAGGCTCCCTATATGTCATCCAGGGAAGAATATGCAAAGGAGAGGCCAACGTTGCTCATAGTGACTTAATCATAGAGTTGTAGCATAGACGACTTGGCCATATGAGCGAGAAGGGATTACAGATCCTTGCTAGGAAAAACCATCTTCCTGATGTAAAAGGTCAACTATTTGAACTTGCACAAATTTTTTGGTTGGAAAACAACATAGATTATCATTTTCGAAATTAGACAAACCCAAGAGGAGAAAACATGTTCTTGACTTAGTGCATTTAGATGTTTGCTCAATGTCTAAAAAATCCTTTCACTTAAGAAGAGTTTATATATACTTGTTAAATACAAAATATCAAGTAATTCAAGCATTCAAGGAATACCATGTCATGGTGGAGTGTGAGACCAAGAGAAAATTGATATGTGTACGAGTTGATAATGGTGGAGTGTATAATGGCCCTTTTGAAGAATATTGCAAGACATATGGAATTAAACTTGAGAAGATGTTGCCAAAGACACCACAATTAAATGGTGTGGCTGAAAGAATGAACTGAACTATTAAAGATAGAGTTTGGTGTATGTTATCTCATGCCAAACTCCGTAAGTCATTCTCGGGAGAAGCTACAAAGACCGTTGTGGATGTTATCAATTTGTCACCAGCAAGTCCTTTGGATGGAGATATCCCAGAGGAAATTTGGTCAAGAAAGAAGGCGCCATATAACTACTTGAAGGTGTATGGGTGTCAAGTATTTGTCCACATTCCTAAGGACGAATGAGCAAAGTTTGACTAAAAAAAAGTTGTGTATCTATCTTGGTTCACCAAAAGATGAGTTCGACTATCGATTATAGGATCCTATGAACAAGAAAATTGTTAGAAGCAGATATGTTGTGTTCTTCAAGGATTAGACCATTGAAGATTTGAAGCAGTCAAAGAAACCTAAATGTAGGGTCAACTCTGATCAAGACTCATTCCCTGTGGCACACGACGTTTTAAGGGAACAAGTTGTCAAGAGGAATCAAAATGAAGTCGATTATGGGTCTGAACACAATGAGACCTCAATGGAGCAGTCAACATAGACAAATAATACAAAACCTGTTGAGCGAAAAGTTGTTGAACAACCTCAATTGTGGTGTTCCACTAGAGATAGGTGTCCATCTCAAAGATATTCCTCAAATGAGTATGTGGCACTTACAGATGAAGGAGAGCCTCAAAGTTATGAAGAAGCTATGGCCAACAATGATAGAGAATAATGGGTTAAAGTCGTGCAACATGAGGGGCAATCCTTGTATGAGAACCACATATATGATCTAGTGGAGTTGCCAAAAGAAAGACGAGCCTTGAAAAATAAATGGGTGTATAGGCTAAAAATTAAGGAGAATAGCTCGAGACCAAGGTATAAGGCTCGAATTGTTGTCAAAGGATTCAATCAGAGAAAGAGCATTGATTTTGAAGAAATATTTTCTCTCGTGGTAAATTGTCTTGGGGATAGTTGCAAGCCTGGACTTGGAGATCGAACAACTTGACGTCAAGACATCCTTCTTACATGGAGATCTAGAAGATGAGATTTATGTGGAGCAACCTGAGGAATTTGAAGTTTCGGGTAAAGAAAACTTAGTGTCTCAACTCAAGAAAAGTCTTTATGGTCTAAAACAAGCATTAAGACAACAATATAAGAAGTTTGACTCTTTCATGACTCAGCACGATTTCAAGAAGACTCACACTGACCACTATGTATTTATAAAGAGGTATGCTAGTGGTGATTTTGTCATACTTCTGCTTTATGTTGATGGTATGTTAATCGTTGGGCATGATAAGAAGAAAATAGTTGCCCTTAAATTGTCATTAAGAAAATCCTTTGCTATGAAAGACTTGGGACGAAGATCACTCGAGTTTGATCTAAGAAGTTATTGTGGCTATCTTAGGAATAATACATTGAAAAAGTGCTTGAGAGATTTAATATGCACTTGGCCAAGCCAGTTAGCATTTCACTTGTCGAGAAATTTAAGTTGAGCAAAAAGTAAAGTCCAACAAGTGAAGGAGACAGAAAAGAAATGAAAAAGGTTCCTTATTTATTTGCTATTGGCAATCTCATGTATGCTATGATATACATGACCTGATATTGCTTATGCAGTCGATGTTGTGCGTCAATTCTTGTCTAATCCTGGGAAGGAACATTGGGTTGCTAGAAAATGGATATTCAGATATCTTCAAACCATAACCAAGAGGTGTTGTGCTTTGGTAAAGGAAAGCATGTGCTAGAAGGATACACAGATGTGGACATGGTTGGAGATGTAGATTCTAGAAAATCGACATCGGGATATCTAACTACTTTTGTAGAAGGAGTTGTGTCATGGCAACCCAAACTTCAAAAGTGTGTGGCTCTATCAACTACCGAGGCTGAATATATTGCAGCTACTAAAGCATGCAAAGAGATGTTGTGGATGAAAAAATTTCATAAGTTGTGCCATGAACAACAAAATTATGTGGTGCACTATGATAATCAAAGTGGCATACGCCTAGCTAAAAATTCAACATTTCACTTTCGTTCAAAGCACATAGATGTCCTTTATCACTAGATACGAGATATGTTAAAGGATAAGCTTTTACAACTTGAGAAGGTTCATGCCTATGAAAACTTGTCAAACATGACAAACAGGTAATACCAACTAAGAAGTTTGAAAACTGTTGTCAAGGTGTCGATGTGGTGGTGCCCCCTAATTAAGTCAGGAAGGGGGAGATCTGTTGGAAATCCCTCCATAATTATGGAGCACCACATTCAACAAATCTTGATAACATCAAATGAATGGAAAATAAAAGGTGTAGATTCCAATGTTTGGGAATTTCATCTTTGACTCTTGATGATATCACATTCATCTTAGAAAAATGGAGATAACATTTTCAACGATTCTTGAAAATATGAAAAATTTACATTCATTTATTACTCTTTGGAGAAGGCATATCCCTCCACTATATAAATGGGGGCATGTGATGAGTTATTACAAGCAAGCAAGTGAGATCCTTCAAGAGTGAGAGAGTGAGGGAGTTTTTTGTAATCCTCTTCAAGAAAAAAGAGTTATATTTTCACCTTACTTGGTGAGTGTTTGAGAAATATTGCAAAGCATCATATTAGGTGAGATTAAGATCATTGTAATCTTACTTCATAGTGGAGACACTTTTTTCTGGACTTGGTCCCTTGATTTTTCCCTTTCATACTAAGGGGATTTTCTACATTAATTTTTTTTGGTGTTCTAGTTCTTCTCTTACTCTCTTAATTTATTTTTCTTATTGTCCATCTTAATCACATAGAAAGAAAAATATATTCTTGGTATTTCCCCACAATAATTTAGGTTTACAAATAATTTTAGCTTACCTATTTTGCTTAATATGTAATTTTAGTCCTTCCATTTTAAAATACAGATATTTTGTTTTTCTATTTTAGGCCTATGTTTTATTTTTTTTTATTTTGATCCAATTGAATCCTAGACAAAGCATATTCATTTTAACTACCATCAAGAAATGATTTAATTAATTAAAATATAAGAAATAAGTATATGTAAAATTGAGGATATGACCAAAATTACGAATTTTCTAAAATAAGGGACCAAATATCTCTATTTCTAAATAGGAGGACCGAATTATATTTTACAATAGGTTTAAATGTTTTTTTTTTTTATAAATTTGGGTCATTGTTGCAATTTGTCTCAAAAAATTGTATTTAAAACTATATTTTACAATAGAAGGGTCTAAAAATGCATTTTTTTTAAAGTAAGAGACAAAAAAAATCAAGGAAACCATAAGTAACAATAGATTAAATTTAAGGGACTAAAAATATTTTTACACATTATCATACTTATTTATAAAGGGATCCTATCTATTGTTTCATCCTGGATTTTCAAAATGTCAGGACCGGCCTGATACTTTAATGCACTTGTTCAATTTTCAGCATTGGGAACATAGGTTAGTATAGCTCTTGTTTGGTGCTGCTAGGTTTCAGCCTGTGTTTGTAACATAAATCTTCTATGGCTTCTAGCATTCTTTATGGTAGAGGCTCAGTTTTCTTTCTAATGAAATTTATTTTGCCTATAAAAAGAAAAGTAAAAGGGTATTTTGAGCATAATAATTTATGAGGGTTAAAAACCATCACAAACTTCTTTGTTGTAATTAAATATCAATTTTTTAAAGTGAATACTCTTGCAGCATTCCCTTTACTTGGTACACTGTTCTCAGCACGAATTCCTTGGTTTCAAAATGGGTTTCAGGCCCTAGACCAACATACAAATGATCTTAATTGGTTGACCTGGGGTGAGACCAAATCATTTCTGCACTTCCAAATGGCCCAACATATTGAGCATAAGATTTTGGCTGAGGATTTGATTAACCAACCATATGGACTCTAATTTTCCAAAGTAGGCGAATAAGTGCCTTGTTAATGGTTATCAGGTTCATGTCTAAACATCAACCTATGGTAAGCTGATCTAACCGTATATCGACTAGTGCTACACCAAGTTATCTAACTGAATGGGATTTTGTTGATTTGAGCCACCTTGAGAAGAAGGAAAACAACATCAATTAAACGCTCATTCCACATTTTAAGATCTTCATCAATAAGACTATTTACCAATGAGGTAGGCTCTAATAGACATGAACTCCAAACATATTCTAACAGAGGAACCTGTTCCAATACACCATCTTCCATCTAAGGCTAAATACCATATAGCTTCACCAGCTCCCTCAATGCTCCTCCAAGTATAACTAAGTTGATATCCAATTTAAAGTTTCGTTTAGGAAATTATCTTCCATTTAGTACCTTAAACAACAGGGAAGATTGATTCTTTAATAATCTGAAGCTCAAGCCTTCTATTTTCTTTGGTTTTCACTTTGCACTAACTAGTCCAAGATAGCCAATGTATTTTGTTCACCTTGCCCCATCAGAAGTTATTTATCATAGCCTCCATTTCATCAGAAACTTTCAAACACAAACATAAGTAGAATAGCGTAGGCCATGAGAGAATATGACTCTTTCTGATCTGTCTATTATAGCTAGTTTTATTTAAATATAAAGTTTAAATATGTTTTTAACCTTCATAAATATTCGATTTTTGTATTTGTTTCCTAATAAATTTTTATTTTGTGTCAAATCCCTATTTTGTATTTGGTCCTTGGCACTTATTTTTAGCCCTTAATAAATTAATGAATTTTGCCTTTATTTTCTAATAAATTTTTCTATTCGTTATTAGTCAGGACTAAAACAAATTTTGCTAATTAATTAGGGAACAAAGACAAAATTCATTAATTTATAAGGGACTAAAACAAAATATCAATAACCAAAAACAAAAGTATTTTATTAGAGACTCAATAAAAAACAAAAATTTATTAAATAACAAACACAAAAATCAAATATTTATTAGGGATAAAAACATATTTAAACCTAAATTTTAAGAAAAATTGATATTGCTTAGTTCAAATCCATAACCACTTGACTTTCAAAACTGAGGTTGTCCTTAGAAGACTTGGCAAGCACAACTTTATAAATGCATACTCTTGTATCAACTTTAGTATTTGTTTCCATACACAATAGATACCTACATATTCATTGCTAAACCTATATTACTTGCATTTCACATAAATGTGCCTTCCTGACCAAAGGATTCCAATATTAAAATAGGCACAACTATGTAATCAAAAATTTAACATCAGAAGTATTTAAAAGGCAAAAAAATTAATTTATTGTAGTTTAAATAAAAAATTACAAAAAGATGGCAGTTTGAAAACATATTACGAATCTATTGCAACCAAACGCGTCGTCCCAAAACGTGTTTAAACACGTCCACCCAGAACGTGATTCAGGCTCATTCACGCCCAGCCAGGACATGATCCAACAGCTGTCACGTCGTCTCCAGACGTGACCCTGATCCCCTATATATTGAGCTTTTGCACCCATCATTTGTTGCACCCATCTTCAGCATTTGGTCTTGGTTATCTCTGAAGGCTTTTGTTGTGTGACTTCTCTTTGGATTCAAGTTTTAGTTCGAGCAAGTAAGTGTTGGTCAAACATATTTTTTTTAAATTACATGAAATATATTTTATTGTTGTCTTAGAGAATGCGTATTGATGTAGAAAATTGTTATTGACTTAGGTTAGAAATAGTTACTTGTTATGACCTAGGTTTTGATTAGTTATTTATGTAGGTTAAGACCTAGGTTAATTGATTTACAATGTTATTAGTTAGTTACTTAGAGTATCATTAAGTAGGACCTGAAAGTTATGGTGTTTGTTATGACATAGGTTTAGGTAAGCAAATCAACCTAGGTCGTAAGTTACGTAAATTACTAACAGAAACCTACGTCACCAACTATTTGTTTCTTAAACCCTAAACCCTAGGTCCTAACCCTAAACCCTAACCCTAGGCATAACCCTAAACCCTAGCCCTAGGTCATTAACCAAGGAGCCAACATAATCACCTTGAGGCCGAACTTAATGATAATCTAAGTAACTAACTAATAATATAGTAATTCATTAAACCTAGGTCTTAACCTATACATAACTAACTAATCAAAACCTAGGTCAGAAAACCTAGGTCGTAAGCTACGTAAATTACTAACGGAAACCTACGTCACCTTGTATTTTAAATAAAATTTTGACCTAGGTTTGGAGTAGTTAGTTATGTAGGTTGAGACCTATATTTATTGGGTCACAATATTATTAGTTAGTGACTTAGACTATCATTAAGCACAGCGTCAAGGTTATTACCTTGGTTACGTTGGTAGGTTAATTAGGGTTTAAGGTTGAATTAACTAGTTAGGACTGACATAGGTTTTAAATTAGCTAGTTACGTAGGTTATGACTTAGGTTTTATCACCTAGGTTTTGATTAGTTAGTTATGTAGGTTAAGACCTAGGTTTATTGAGTTACAATATTATTAGTTAGTTACTTAGATTACCATTATGTATGGGCTCAAGGTTATTACATTGTCTACATAGGTTATGACCTAGGTTTAGGGTTTAGGGTACAATTAGTTGGTGGCCTAGGTTTTCATTAGAATAATAACGTTGGTTATGACCTAGGTTTTCATTAAGGACCTACGTAATACATAGATTTTTGTTCTAATTTAAATAAATTATCATAATATGCTTATAGATTTTTCTGTGTTACAGGCGTGACCCTTTGTGACCTTGTAGTTGTTGGTGATACATAAAAAAATGTCTAGACATGGTGACTTTGTTCGTATAGTTTTATATTATAATGGTAGCAGAATTGAGAGCCGACGTTGTGTTGTTTTCAAAGGAGAGAAAAGGGGAACATGTATCAACCGCAACTCAACCATTGACGAATTGCATGAAAAAATCAGTCAAAAGTTAGTGCTAAATGGCAATCAATCTATCACTATGATCACTGCAAGGATATGGTGCGATGATAAATATATCAGCATGAAAGTAATAGACGACGAAGACTTAGAATTTGTAATAGGAGAATTTTTCAACCAGTCAAGGAAGAATTTCTTAGAGTTATACGTGGATTTTGCTGGAGTAGAGGATGTGGCTTTACCAACGAGGTTAGTTGATTTCAATTATCCTCGTGGAGCATCAGCATCAGCATCTGCTGCTCCAGCTCCAGCTGTTAATTTGTCTATGGAAGATGAAAATGACCCTACCTGGGTTATGGATGACGATATTGACGATGACGATGATGAAAATATCGCAATGGAAGATCGTCTTCTTGTCGAGAATGCTAGTGCTTTGGACGATGATGAGGATCATGGTCGAAGCGTAACTCAAATGCAAGAACATTACTTAGTCGTGAGAGAGCATGAAACCCAACGACAAGAGGATGCAGGGGATTTTCATTTACCGCAACAATGTCAAGGTGTGTTACCGAACAATAGGTACTTACATATATGTTTGTTTATTGTGTATGTATTTTATTGTAATAAATTTGGGAATTTGCATATGTAGGTGAGGGTAATACTACTTTTTGGGATGGAATCCCACATTACAACTACATTGATTGGGATTATCCGAGTGAACAAGATTCTGGCACTGGTTCAGGTTCAGTTGAGGGTCCATGGGTATTAGGGAACAAGTTGTTTGTGAAACAGGAATTTGCATCAAAAGAAGATGTGCAAATAGCAATCAAGCGGAACCTCATGAAGGAGCATCAGGAAGCTGTCGTGGTTGAAAGTACGCCGACAAAGTTAAGCATGAAATGTCATGCGCATGACCAGAATTGTCCATGGAGGGTTAGGGTAATCAAACCAACGTACGGTGAAAGATGGGTGGTTACCAAATGGGGCGGGGATCACAATTGCTTAAATGATCACATTTCTCAGGACCACAGACAACTTGATACTAATGTTATTGTTTCACTCGTACTAGGTAAGTTGTTGGATGAGATGATAATGATGAGAAGTAATGATTTTGTTGTTATTATTAATGATAACGTGATTATTTTGTTATTATTAGGGATGATAAAGCATGATCCATCATGCTCAATTGGACTTGTCCAGGAAAGGATAACTCATTCCTATGGATGCAAAGTTTCATATAGAAAGGCATGGTATGCGAAGCAGAAAACAATGTCAATTATCTACAGTGATTGGGAGGAATCATATGCATTTTTGCCTAGGTGGTGTGAATATATGCTTCGCTTTTCACCGAGTTCTGTTTATCAACTTCAAACAAAAAATTATTATGTGGCTCATAGAATCGTTCATGGAAAACGCGTGTTTCACCGCATTTTTTGGACCTTCAGACAATGTTGCGAGGCTTTCAATTTTTGTAAGCCGGTTATTCAAATTGATGACACTCATTTATATGGCAAGTACAAAGGAAAATTGTTGATTGCCACAGCTCAGGATGGAAACAATAAGTGTTTTCCACTTACATGTGCCATTGTTGAAGGTGAGACGTTGGAAGCTTGGGAATTCTTTCTGGATAACATTCGCACGCATGTTACACAGAGGACAAATATTTGTCTTAATTCTGATCAGCATCGAAGCATATTGTCTGCAGTTGAGAGGCACCCTGGGTGGCAACCACCGTATGCTTATTATGTCTTTTGCCTCCATCATATTGCGAGCAATTTTAATCAAAAGTTCAGAATGAGAATTTGAAGAGAGCGGTTATGAATTTAGGTATGGTTAAAAACGCATCTATTCATTTTTCATGTATAACTAAATTTTAATGTTATTTAATTTTTGTGCAGGTTATACGCCTTCTATTGTTGATTTTGACATAGCCTTTGCAAGGTTTCGCGACGTGAGTCCTGAGGTTGCAAACTGGATTGATAGCATCCCGAAGGAAAAGTGGACACGTGCATATGATGTTAAAGGATGAAGGTATGGACATATGACAACAAATTTGGCCGAGTCAGTAAACAGGATTTTGAAAGGTGCAAGAAACATGCCAATAACCGCGATGGTTAAGCACACATATAGCAGACTAGTGGAATATTTTGTTTGCAGAGGTTGATCGACTCTTAATGAATTGCAAGGTCCTTATGCTCATTGCAAAAACGTGGTTACTATGTTGAAGGCCAATGAGACCAATGCTACTGGTCATTATGTTTATGCATATAATGTTGAACGATCTGTGTTTGAGGTTGACGATGGTTATGACAAATCGTACTCGGTTAACCTCCCTGAGCGGTTCTGTCAGTATGGGAAATTTAAGGCATTCCAGTATCCTTGTAGTCATGCTGCAGCAGCCGCTTTACATGTTCGTCAGTCACCGGCACAATATGCGGATGACGTATTCCTTATAACAAACTTGGTACAAGCTTACTCATTTCCATGGCAGCCAATTGGTAATGAGCAAGCAATTCCACCTAGTGTTGCTCCGGTGGTCATACCTGACAGGTCTATGTTGCATGCAAAGGGCCGTCCAAAGTCAACTAGAATACGCAATGAGATGGATGAAGGTGAAGCTAGTCAAAGTCGTATTAGGTGTGGGATATGTAGATTACCCGGTCATAACCATCGAAATTGTCCTAGTCGTCCATCTACCTCATGAATTGTTGTTGTTGTTGTCAATGTTTTCTTTGTTATATTTCGTAATGAACATTTGAAAATAAATTAAACTTCCATTGAAACACTCATGTGAATTTTCATATACGCTTACACAGCCAAACATAACCATGGAAAGATGATAAAACAACATAAGGTACAAACAAGTGGAATTACAGACACAAACACAATAAGCTGAACATTACAAAGCAACACAACGGAGCGTACTAAGAACAACAAAATCACGAAACTAATCATAATTTGGAAGATCTTGTGCAGCGGACATGTCATCTTCTAGTAGTTCGATTGCCGGTTTGTTAAAAGTAGCTAAAATTTCTATTGGACAGAAACGCTTCTAGTAATTAGATTATGCTAACACCTTAAGTAGATCTTCATCGTTTTTCACTTGTTTTATTTCATATTCGACCAAGTTTTCTGAATACTTTGCGTGACCTGGTTGTCGGAAGAACAAATGTCTGACAACCTGTGATTCATGAATTCCATAAGGGGGAACTCCTGGCGGAGCAACTTGCTTGATTATATCCTTCAGTGTTTCTATATTGCATCCGGAAGGAATTTCAAATCTTATTGGATTTGTTCCAGTAAAGGAGTAACCCAGAAAATTGTCTCGTCGTGGTATGTTCCACTTGTTGTTGTAATACAACAGCGCATCATGAGTAGGAATGATAGTGGAGCAAAGTAGGTTGAGGAAACCATTGGGTGTTCTGCTAATCTTACATAATAATTTTATAGGACCAACAGACGATAGTTTTTCATGGCATACCAACATAGTGCAAACATCATCATCATTTTTTATTTGTAGTGAATGAAAAAGAATTTCATTACCTGTATTGATGGACGGTTGTCGATAGTAAATTTCATCCACAGAATGGTCATTTGTGAGCAGAAGGGTGTTGTGCATTCTACTCTTCAGTGACTGGAAGGAACATTCATCGGGAACTCGCATTGGTATAGGAGAATGACATACGAAAGAAACACCAGTTTCGTTGTGTAAGATTGATCCATTCAGAAAAATAAATGCTAATTTGGAATTATCAATGTTTTGAGAGCCTGTTTCACCTAGGAAGGCCATTGCAAACTGGATTGAGTTTTGTTTGCGGAGGTATGTTGTGTGGGATGATTAAACTCCTATGTGGTGTATATACAACGGTGTTAAGCCCCGCCTGTGTAGGGCGTGACCAGCTGCGCCTGGATGGGGCGTGACTAAACTCTAGTCGTGCCATAGTCTGGTCAATGTCGTTTGACAGACCAGTGAATTTTACTGTCTACAGTAAAAATGACCACAGAGTGTTGTCAATGTCGCTGATGTTGTCACTGTCATTCTACATATCAGTCACATTGAGGTTAATTATTAAGTGTTTAGGGTGTATGGATTTATGAGTTACGTGTATGTTGGTTTAAATGGTAAGGGTTTGTGTTAAATGGTATGGATTTAGGGTATAGGGTCGTAGGGGGCATGTGTACACGGTGTTAGGGTTTATGGTTAATGATTTACTGTTGACGTTGGTTAGGGTTTAAGAAACTTGTCCATGGTGACCTAGGTTTTCTGACCTAAGTTTTGATTAGTTAGTTATGTAGGTTAAGACCTAGGTTTATTGACTTACAATATTATTAGTTAGCTACTTAGATTATCATTACGTACAGCCTCAAGGTTATTACGTTGGCTACGTAGTGTACGACCTAGGTTTAGGGTTGAGGGTTATGACCTAGGTTTAAGGTTTAAGAAACTTGTCCATGGTGATTTTCTGACCTAAGTTTTGATTAGTTAGCTATGTAGGTTAAGACCTAGGTTATCTGACCTAAGGCGGTGTTAAGCAATTTCTGCCCTACATCCAAGAAGGTTAAGATAAATGATTAAATCAGACATGCTATTTGTCACATTTAGTCGAAATTAAATGAAAACATGATTAACAATTACATAGCCAAATACAATAATGGGAACCAAATTAAATAACAAAATAAAAAAATCTACGAAGGAGGAGGCGATTGCTCATGACGCGCCTGACGATCTGGCAATCTGCGTCTACCACGTCCACGCGAATACTGTGGAGCAACATAATATAGAGGTGGAGTGTCCTCGACCGGAAGCTCTGAAGGATAATATGTATGGCCTGCTTCAAAATTCATGTGACCATACAGGTCGTCCATATCTGCAGCACCCCAATCATCAGTCCCTGGAGCACTCGTCCCTGCCTGATCCTCGAATGCCATCGACACTAGACTGACTTGGTACGTAGGCTGGCTTTCTATGTCTTTCGGTGGGGGCTCCGGCCGATAAAATGTATTAGCCTCTGCCTAGGTAGGGTCGTAATATGTTTGATAAACACCATACTCATGACCAATGTAGGGTGGCCTGATCCATCCACTCGTGCATGGCGTGGGTGCATAAATAGGCTCAGGAACAGGTGTAATAGGTCGTCAACGACATCCTAACCCTCGACCCTTTTTCTCACGACGCCCAACGCCGATTGATAATTGGGGCTCATCCAGAAGCTAGGTCGGCGGTGCCTCTGGACTTGCCTCTTCCACCCGAGCTGACTCTCTGAAAACATCAATCAGACGACCTATTTCGTCGTGCACATAGTCCAAACCGTAGTTTCCAAATTGGTCAGGCGTCGTGACAAAATACAAACTCCAGACCATCAACCTATAAGCCACAACATAGTTACATAAACAACTATATCAAATAATGAAATAATAAATATTCTGATTAAGTAACTTACAGAGCGTCCTAATCTGGCCCCCGGCTTTGTCACGTATCGCTTCCCGGAAAGTCTATACCATACCATGTACTCATGGTTCGGTTACATCAGACCAAGTATTGCAGGAGGCACGTCAACATGTTCACCTCTCCTATTCCATCTCTGTATGAATTTTCTTAGCTTACGAGCCCAATTTTCTTGGGCTTTACCCCGAAGGGTATAATCATGAACACCTTTAAGTTTTCCAGCCCTGTGAGGAATTGGTTGATCTCGTCCGAATTGCCTCATGCATCGATCAGGCTATGAATACTCAGCAATGTGAAAACAAATGATAGGTGTCCTAGCCATCCACAGATGTTGTGTCTCAGCAGATGCACCCATAAAATCGTAATCACCATAAGGCTGCCAAACCACCTACATATTTAAATCATATGTACGAGTCACTTGCATATTCACATCCATTTAAAACTGAACATGAGTTATTTAAAAAGACATACCTCATCTCTAGTTAAGCTGTCTAGCCTGTCTCGATAATATTTCAGTGAGTTCGTGCTGAAGCGACATAGGACATTAAATCTAATACACAGATTAAACATTCAATTGTTAATTGTAGCACGCATAAATACATAGACATTCTAGTAATACAGAATAAACATACCAGTGTCCGAAGTGGCGGTCTGGCTCGGACGCAGCAGGCAATGGGGGAGCAATCGGTGGAAATCTGAGCCATGCTCAAATCTGAATCAAAACAATACAACCACCGATGTCTTTTCTATCGGGGTCTGTGCATTAGCACAACTGTCTAAACAAGTTGCCAGAACCATAGACCCCCAACTATATGTACCAATATCGGCAAAGTCACCAGCAAGTAAGGCGATGTACCGACATCCTACCACGCTCCCCCCTGATCTGTCGCATAGGATCCAGGCTCCTAATATTCGAGCAATGTGAGCCTTCGTGAAGTATATCACATTCTGAGGGTTCCCAACAATAAAATCCCATGAAGGATACACTCTGTCCAAATATGATAACCTCAAACTGCCGGTGCATAACTCGGCGTCCGGATCAGGGCCGTTACCAAAAACCTCGTTACACAGTTGGATTGTAATCGTCATCTCACCCTGGGGCATTTGGAACGTGTGTGTCTCTAGCCTCCTGCGCTCAACCATAGCATTGATAAGAGCAGCACCAATCTGGAAAATCAAAGTAACTTATCAATTTATGCGTTTCAAATACATTATGTTTGAAACCATCAATTTCAAAATTACAATTTCAACACATTAAATTAACAATATTCGTTAATCGATACCTGCATAAACTTCATGCGAGCCACATGTATGAAACCAGCCTCAGTCAAATACTATGCTACTACGTCCGGAATATCGTTGGGTTGGGGTCCACCAATAAGTCTACCTCCGCGACGAATCTTCAGCTCTCTCATTGTCTCGTCATTCTAAACTGCCTGTGAAATATGAGTACGTTGCCTGCACCTCCGAAGTACATCCCATCTGTATGGTCCGGGAAAAACATGTGCTGTGGGATCGGTAGGCTCATGCTCACGGTCAGAACCAGAACGAGGTGACTCAGATGACGATGACTCAGCCATAATAATATGCTACACATTTTATAATTATATTAGAATAATTTACCTAATTTCAAATACAAATTATTTTGACAAATTCATTATGTATGTCTTACCACTACAAAAAAAAAATGCAATTTCCGACAGAAAAAAATCCGTCGCAAAGGTATAAAATTCGTAGGTAAATTGGTATTTTCGACGGAATTCTGACGGCAAAAATTTCGTCACTAAAATGGTCATAGGAAAAAACATCCATCGGAATTTGGAAAAGATCTGTGGGAAATTTTGCGACGGAAAAAATCCGTCGGAAATGATCTATGGGATATTAGCGACCGAAAAATCCGTTGGAAATTACTTTTTTTAAAAAAAACTTTTTGGAATATTTATAATATTTTGTAAACCCTGTTTGTTATTTATGAATATATAATTCTCATTTTTATTATTTAGCTACAATATTAAAGCTAAGACATGCATGCATTTGATGAAATATTCAAAATAGTGGTAAATTATCAAGGTAGCTATATTTGCTACCCCATATCATGTTTGTGAGTCATAGGTTGCAACAATGCTATGATATAACAAATTTAGAACAATCTAGAAGTTGTGTTTCTAAGTACT
Source organism: Glycine tomentella (assembly GCA_007407185.1). Classification (NCBI taxonomy): domain Eukaryota; kingdom Viridiplantae; phylum Streptophyta; class Magnoliopsida; order Fabales; family Fabaceae; genus Glycine; species Glycine tomentella. Next base: position 210,009 of record PYAF01003083.1, read on the forward strand.
TTATGCATACTTGGTTCATGCAAAAGGCTTCTCCTTCTCAAGGTCTAGTCCCTTTATCTTATCCTCAATTTCACCAATTATAGTACTATTATTTTGTTTGACTAAATTTTTCTGGCTCCCCCACCTCCGTATACCACCTTGCTATAAAAAAAAGAGTTTAAAAGTAATTAAATTAAAGTGATCACGACTCCCCTTGCTTCCACTAACCTTATTTTATATTTGACTTCAATTCTATATATGATTTCTATGACGATGTGTATATAAGCTTAAAACCTATGGCATGACAATTTTCCCAATTTATAATTTTATTTTTACTTTATTTAATTAACATATATATATATATATATTTAATTATCTCTTTTAAGCTTTAATATATATAAAAGGTAAAAAACGTTCATATATTTTTATTGTAAATTATATTCATATATTCAATAAATTATAAAAGTGGTGAAGTGTGGTAATGAAGAAAGATAAAAAAAGTAAAAAAAAAAAATTAACAACTTTTTATACATTATATCATATGAGTACAAGAAGGTAACAATGCTAGCACATAAAATATATTATATATACATTTTTATACATTTTTTTATACATTATATCATATGAGTACAATAAGATATCAACAAAATAATTGTCATGAAAATACACCAATTTTTGTACACCATATTGCTTAGATAGTAGAAAGAAAAAAGAGAAAGAAATAAAGATGAAAACCACATTATGTTCAATTTTTTCCATTCATTAACAAACTGAAAATAGGGGATACAAAATAAGAATAGAAACATTGTTTTGAGAATGGATGCATCATACATGGTTAATTTTGGATTCAACCAAGCTAAGACAGGGACTGAAACTTATATATTCATCCCATAATCTTTGGATTCACCTTCGAGGCTTTATGATTCCACTGATATTCTGAAGTATACGTAATGGTTTCTTTGGACTTGGAATTATGTGAAGATAATTTAAGAACCACTTTGGCAAGAAGAAGAGATCATTTTATAATCAAACAATCAGAGATAAACACAAGAAGGTAGTATTGTATTACCTCTTACATTAGCAAAAAAGTTCAGCATTGAAGGCAATGCTCTTCCTCCAACATAAACTTGTGCTTCCACATTTATATGCTCAAATCTAACTTCAATTGTTGGAATATCAAGCCCAACTCTGCAAATTTAGTTCAACAGAACAGTCATGATTACATAATATAATCTCCTTGACAAGTCATAAAAGGCTATCTAACCCTACCTTTACTATGGCTTAGTGTTGTGACATTAATATAGATTAGAGAAAATTTTCCCAGAAAAAATTGAATCCTTATAGATAACAAGCTTACCATTCTAGGCTAAAACTGAACTTTATCCCTATCCTCACTAATATTTGAATCAAAGTGTTAGTTTACAATTGGAACAGAAATCAGCATTTGCAACTAGCCATCCTGGATTAAATGAAGCATTGATTACTTTGGTAAAATGAACTTTAGTTATTTGGAAAAAAAAAAGGAAAAAAAGTTGTAAATTAGGCAGATCTTGATCACCTTCTTTGAAATAATTCAAAATGCATAATTCACCACAATACCTTCAGGAATGTCACAGGCCACTATGGCAATTTCAGCAATAATCCAAAGGATGAAGTTGGGCACCTGGGGATATTCAGATCTACAGTGCTTTGCTAAGTGTTTTCCTGCAAGCAGCAAAATAAATTGAAGGAATCCATATGAAAAAATAAATTTACCACTACATATTACCAAATTTATTTGGTAAAAAAAATTGATTGTCAAATCAAGTACCAATGACCACCCCGGGATTGGCTGCCATTGATTGAATTACAAGAGCAGCGCATGAAGCCAACAATATGATCCAAACGAATCATGCATAGGCATTTTCCACCCAATGGAACCATGACAACAAAACCCACAGTTGCACCCAATTCTTAACTAAACTCTCTCCAATCATAGAAACCTTTGTCACTAAACACATTTACTATTATTAGAATAAAATTTCTACCACAAGTTTAAAATGCACTCAAAACTATATCAACCAATATTAGAGTCAACAGAGAAGAATAGTGATTAAGTTACCTACATGCTACTCCATATTTCATTATCCAAAAGGAAAGGAAAAATATACCAACGGTGAATAATAAAATAGATTAACTCATACCCAGCAACTGACAACAAATCCACAGGTTTTTCATGGCCATAGAGTACTGTAGCCTTCAAAGCACACCGATTAAGGGACCATAGTCGAACGACGAACAGTTCCATCTTCTCCTTCAAAGCACGCTGAACAGAGAAGAATACTTTGCACTGCTCTTCTCTCCACTGGCCATAGTGGACGGCGGCGGCGGCCTTGAGGACGGCGGGAAGGCGATGAAGCACCCACCGGGAAGACCGTCGTCACTTCTCTGTTGCCAAGTAAGAGACTGAGAAAGAGATTGATGCACGCCTTAGGTCTTCTATGTGCGCCGCAGTGTTGAGTGAGGAGTGAGGAGTGGCATTTAGGTTTTGTAAAAATTAATTAATTAATATAGTAAAAAAGAAATTACAATTACCTTCGTGGAGTTACCGACGAAATAGGTTGTCTTCGGAAATATCCCGTGGAAAATAACCCTTTTTGTTGTAGTGTACGTAGGTCGTTAATGACAGCTTAGGCCATAACCTAGGTCATAAACCAAGGTCATAACCTACGTAACTAATAAGCCAAGGTCATAACCTACGTAACTAACTAATTTCCAACCCCCAACCACACTAACTCCAACGCTAATTTCCTACGCCGCTACCATAGTGAAATGTCACTTATCCCTCTCCTCCAATAAGGTTCGATTTCGAGGCCCATGTTCCTTATGAGGTCAATGCTTCTGGTTCTTCTATTCACCACTGTGAAATGGAAATGGGTCACCAGGCCCATCAGCATGCTGAAAAGGTTCATCAGCCTAACTCTGCCCCTTGTGGGTTTAATTTTGCCTCAACACGAGATTGATATTGAACGTGGCAAGGATTTTGCTTTCGATAAAAAAATTACTACATATTTTATTAAATGTCAAAATCACAAAGGTGATGGTAATTTTAGTAGCATCTCACCTTGTGGAGATATTTCGAGGCATTGGATAATTTTGAAGGATCACCTAGGTCATAACCTACGTAATTAACTAATAATATTCTAAGTCACTAACTTCTAATATTATAAGCCGATAAACCTAGGCATAAGGGGTCATAACCTACATAATTAACTAATAATATTCTATGCCAAATAAATGTATAACAAGTAACAAGTAACAATTTCCTAGATCAAAAACAAGTAATAATCAAACACAAGTAATAATCTAAGTCATAATCTAACAAGTAACAAGTAACCTAGGTCACCCACTAATTGTACCATAAACTCTATGAGACTAACTAATAATCTAACAAGTAACAAGTAACATAAGTGACTAACTAATAATCTAAGTCACTAACTAAGTAAATACATATGTAATTTCCAACCTAAGTACATAATAATTCACTTGAAAAAATAAGAATTTATAAATATGAATTGTGTATCACAGTAATACAAGAGGTCTCTATTTAAAGAGATCAACTAAATATAAAGATAACTAAAGATAATAGCTAGAGATAATAACTATCAACTAAAGATAACAATTAAAGATAATTAAAGATAATAACTAAACATAATAGCTAAAGATAAAATCTAAAATATATCTATCTAAAATATATCTATTTACAACACTTCCCCTCAAGCTGAGGAATAGATATTAATCATTCTCAGCTTGCCAGTAAGCTCTTGAAATCTTTCAGAGGAAAGTCCCTTGGTCAGAATATCTGCCTTTTGAAGTCCAGAAGGAATATATGGAGTCGTGATCAAACCGCTATCTAGCTTCTCTTTGATGAAGTGTCGATCGACCTCAATGTGTTTGGTCCGGTCATGTTGAACAGGATTATGAGCTATACAAATGACAGATTTATTATCACAAAATAATTTCATAGATCCTTCATATTTTATTTTAAGATCATCTAGTATAATCTTCAACCAAAGTAATTCACAAACACCCTGAGCCATAGCTCAAAATTCAGCCTCTGCACTTGATCTGGCAACTACATCTTGCTTCTTACTCCTCCATGTCACTAGATTACCACAAAGAAACATACAATAACCAGTGGTAGATCGACGATCAGTTACAGAGCCAGCATAATCTGCATCAGTATAGACTTCGAGGGAGAGATTACCATCACGTCTGAATAACGGTCCTTTACCTGGAGTGGCTTTAAGATACTGAAGAATTCTCCCAACTGCCTGCATGTGTTTTTCTTTCGGATTATGCATGAATTGGCTCACAATACTAACGGCATAGGCTAAGTCCGGTCTAGTATGAGCCAAATAAATCAGCCTCCCAACTAACCATTGATATTGTCCTTTATCAACCGAAGAACTCTCCTCCTCATAACCTAACTTGTGATTCTGCTCGATGGGAGTACTGGAGGGTTTACACCCAAGTTTCCCTGCTTCTTTGAGAAGATCAATAACATATTTCCTCTGGCTAACAAAAATTCCTTCCTTTGAATGAGCTACCTCAATCCCTAGGAAATATTTCAGTCTTCCAAGATCTTTTATTTCAAATTCAGAG
>PYAF01003083.1:214731-236979 GCA_007407185.1 Glycine tomentella
ATAACCTTAGTAAATCTTCCAAACCAGGCACGGGGAGACTGTTTCAATCCATACAAAGCCTTTTTTAACTTGCAAACTTTATTTCTTCCATCTATCGAGCCAAAACCAGGTGGAATTTCCATATAGACTTCTTCTTCTAACTCACCATTAAGAAAAGCATTCTTCACATCAAACTGATTGATATCCCAGTTGTAATGGGCAGCAAGAGATAAGAGGGCTATCACAGTATTCATTTTTGCAACAGGAGCAAAAGTCTCATCATAGTCAATACCATAGGTTTGAGTGTAGTCTTTGGCAACTAACCGAGCCTTATATCTTTCAAGAGTACCATCAGAATTGTATTTCAAAGTATAAACCCATCTGCATCCTACTGCTTTCTTTCCATTTGGTCTATCAACAACTGCCCATGTGTTATTTTTCTCCAAGGCATTCATCTCTTCTTGCATGGCTTGAGTCCACTTCTCATCTTTTAATGCTTCAGCTACTGATTTTGGAATTGAGATTGAATCTAGTGCTGAAATAAAGCCTTTGTGCTGCATAGAAAGTTTAGCTGAAGAGACAAACTGCAAGATAGGATATTTAGTACAAGCTGGATAAGAAGAACAATAATTTTTGGTACAGAACCTCTTCCCTTTTCTTAGGGCAATGGGCAAGTTATCAGAAACACTAGGTAAGTCATCAGAAGCAACATGCAAATCTTTGGATAACTCATCAGATACACTAATATTAGGTTCAGAAATAGGAGATTCAGGACTTACCGTTTGTTCAGATGATTGAGGTTGCTGAGGAGGCAATGGTGGCTGCTCGTTCCTGTGATATACTAACTCAGGTGTACCAATTCTTCGTATTTCCGGACCATTAGTCGATGGGGTAGACATAGAAGGATTTGAAACAATGGGAAAAAATACAGAAGTAGACATGAAAGGTTCAGACTCAAAGAAAGAAGATGACTCAGAACTTACCGAACTGCTCTTCCCCTGAAGATGAGGACTAGGAAAAAAAGACTCAGATTCATGAAATGTGACATCCATAGATACAAAGGTTTTCCGACTAGCAGGATGATAACACTTGTAGCCTTTCTTATCAGGAGCATATCCAAGAAAAATACATTTGAGAGCTCTGATACCAACTTGAAAAAATAAGAATTTATAAATATGAATTGTGTATCACAGTAATACAAGAGATCTCTGTTTAAAGAGATCAACTAAAGATAAAGATAACTAAAGATAATAGCTAGAGATAATAACTATCAACTAAAGATAACAATTAAAGATAATTAAAGATAATAACTAAAGATAATAGCTAAAGATAAAATCTAAAATATATCTATCTAAAATATATCTATTTACAACAAATTCTTTAATACAACAATATAATATATTTCATATAATTCAAAAAACATATATTTTAGCATGACTTACTTGATTGACAGAGTCTCCTTGCACGAATGTTCGAATTCAAATCCGATTCTAGAGAGAAGGCAGATAAAAAAAGTTTAGAGAGAGAAGCAAGTGGAGCAAGTATGGGACAATGTAGGGGGGGTACTTATAAGGGTGCTGGGTCACGTCCCTGTGTGGCGTGAATGGAGCTGAGTCACGTTCACACAGGACGTGAATGGTGCCTTGGTCGCGTCGTCAGAGGGCATGAATGGTGTCCTTGTCGCACCAGAGATTGACATGATTAAACACATCCTTCATACACGTGATTCAACACGCCCTGTACACACGTGAATGGGTTCAATAGATTTGAAATTAGTTTCCAAACTGTCATGTTTTGATAATTTTTTATTTAAACTACAATTTTTTTAATTTTTTTTGCCGTATTTAAAACATCAAACCAAGCAGACAAACAACAAATTGAAATTAGGTTTCTCAAGCCTAAATGCACTGGTGAGTCATTCCTCGTTTGGAATAGAACGTCCAATTGTGAGGAATTTTCTGAATATTAAATAGTTACACACTTAGATAGTTGAAACATACAAAAATGGGGATAACTCGGTCATATCCAATCTCAACAATTTGATGAACAACTTCAATGAGTCGCATGTTAACAGCTTAAACCTTCCCATTAAAGCAGTTTGATTTAGCAAACCACTTTACGAAGGAAAAATTGTTGATTCAATCACAACATAAGCAAGAAGGTACTAAATCAAATTGTCTTGTTCAATCATCGAATGCAATGTGATGCAAATCCATAACAAATATGCAAATCTTATTAGCATGTCACTGACACTTTTCTCACAATTTCAGAAAAAGTTAAAAATCGAGAGTGAGTTTCAAATGCTAAGAAAATCTATAGGGCAAAAGAGAGAAGAATATTCAATTCATTTTCCTAATTACAGAGTATTTGATAGTTGTGTAAGGTATGATGAGAAGTTAAAAAAGTTAATGGAAAAAAAATGGACGGAGATTAAGATAATTTGCAGGGACTTCCTATACTTTTATAAGCAACTTGTACGAATTATAAGGATAAAATGATATTTTACTTGCTAATATCAAATTTTGTTGACAATTTTAAGTAAAACATACATCCATACTTCATAGGTCAAATATACAAAAACTTATCTTCCAAAACTGTGTGGTTGCCCCCACCAAACTCGGGCAAACACAAGTTTCAAAATGCATACTCTTGTATGAATGTCAAGATCCAAACTTATAATATGTAAATACTGATATTTATTATTACTTCTTACCACAAGAGGCTTCTTAGATTATAACTAATGGATCCAACAACTAATCACAATGCTCAATACTCTTAAATTTGTGTTTTTCACCATCCATTGTTATTATTCAAGAAGAGAAAAAGATCCAAATCCAAAAACAAACTACAGGTCCACATCTGCAGATAGCCTCCAATTTATTCTCAAGCAGTATTAGAAAACATTGAAGGCACATCCCTCACACCATCTTGGAATGTTGGGGTAGAACTACTAACTAGACAGGGTATTTATATTGCTGAAGAACCTTCTGCCAAGCTGGTCTGTTACTAATATCATCCCACCAAGCACTCACATGCTTCCTCTCTCTGACCAAATTCCCTCTCCCAGTTTGGTTCACCAAATAATGACCAAATGGGAGGTGGCTAAGATCGGCAAGGCTGAAGAAGTCACCAGCCAAGTACTTGCTCTTTGACAGCCTCTCCTCATAAACATCCAGCACCTTCTCAATCTTTTTATCACTCTCTTCTATCACTTTTTGGTCAGAAGGAGCACCACTTAATGGGGCAAACAGAACATTCATAACCAAGTTGTAGAGTGGTGGGTGAAAGTTATGAGCTTCTACTTCAAGCCATTGTTCCACTAAACCTTTTTCTTCTATTGTCTTTCCCAACAAGTCAGTCCCTTGGTCTTTATACTTCTCCGCAAAGTATCTGATTATTGCACGAGATTCTGCAATATTGGTTTAAAATCAGTGTATTAGTATGAATATAGACTATCCTAAAGTTGCAAAAAGCAAAGAAAATAAATTTGAGGAAGTAAGTATTCAGCCTTTCCGATTATCTTGCTTTCCAAATACTTGACACAACAAAAACCAAGTCTTACCAACACCATTAAGGTTTGTTATAGTTACATGCATGATTCATCAAACCACAACATATGTCCATGGTTTCAAATATCGGTCCGCAACCACAATTGCGGCCGCAACGTAACAGTTTATTGACTGTCCGCAACCACATTGCGACTGCAATTGTGGCCGCATCAACCGCATTTTCCCGCCATTACCCGTAGTGTAAAGGTTTTTTTTACTCACCGCAACGGCGACCGCATCCTCAATTTATAACCTTGCATATGTCTATCAAAAGCAACTAAGAAATTAATTTCATGGAGTAACTAAATTTTAACCCCCTATTCCTCCTTTTAAAACAAAGGAATAGCATTTGGAAAGACAATAGTTGCAGGGCAAGAATGAACGACCCTAACCTCACAATTCAAATAACATTCTTGATCAAAAGTTTGAAGTTGAACTACCCACATCAATAAGGGCTAAACAAGGTAAGAACTTCAAGGAAAGATCAAAAGTTCAAAACCACCAACCTATAAACTACAACATGACACAGGAAACAAAAAAAAATGCAGAAAATAATAAAGGGGCTAAAGGGTTTACCATAGAGAGTATAATCACCATCTTGAATAACAGGAAGCGATCCAAATGGCTGCAGATTTATTAGACACAAGTATAATTAAACATGAAAACATATTATAAATAAATACGGAAACAAAGTGAAGCAAACAGCTTGATGAGCAAAAAAAGTTAAAATTGAACCTGCAGCTTAAGGAACTCAGGTTCCTTATTCTCTCCCTTGAAGAGATCAACATGCACTGTTTCAAACTCAATTTCCTTCTCAATTAGACACACTAGCACCCTCTTGGGGGCTCCATAGGTTGGACCGTACACCTTCACCACCATGTTTTTGTTTCTAAATTTTGTTTATCTTTAGTTTGGTTGCGTATGTCAGTCAAGTTGTGCTTTTATGCTGTTCACTCATGTACAATCCCAGTAAAAGTCGTTGTCTTATTAGATCCTTTTCAATGCATTAGAAAAATCCCAGTAAAAGTCGTTGTCTTATTAGATCCTTTTCAATGCATTAGAAAATTATTGAGGATAAAGAAATAATATTTAATTATGTTAGTGCGCCTGCTATGACTTTGCCACAATTTTTTTAATTTTAACTTTTTGTTTCCATTGTCAGTACTTGACGTATTTGCTTACGATATAAATTTTTTTAAGAAAAGAAAAACAAAATATTAATCTAATAAGTGCTGTATTCAAGGAAAGGAGTGTTGCATTTGAAAATTTCCACATCACATTTTCGAAGTGGGAAAAATTTTATACATTCAACAAAAAAAAAACTAATACACTATTCCAATTTTTTTAAATGGGTAAAGTACCTTCGCGTTATATAAGCATAGATTCATAAATCTGTAAGAAACGCATGTAAATTTCAAACATGTGACCTCCAGGCTATTAATACGACGCTTCAACCAACTAAACTAGTAAGTCAATTATGCTAAAAGCCAATTAATGTTGATACATATAACATTAAAATTTTTAATGTATATTTAATACACATATAAGTTTACATAATAAATTTTGTAACAATTAATTTTAATATAATAATTAAAGTATTTTTTACATATAAAAATCATAAATTTAAATAAAAATCACAAGTTTAATAAAAATTTGCAGGTTTAATAAACTGTAAATACAGATATAATTTTTAATTTAACCTGTAAATATAAATATAATTTTTATTAGACCTGCAAATTTTAATAAAATTATGACTTTTGTTTAAAACTATGATTTTTATATGTAAAAAATACTTTAATTATTAGATCAAAATTAATTGTTAAAAATTTATTATGTAAACTTATACGTGTATTAAATATACATTAAAAAATTTAATGTTATATGTATCAACATTAATTGACTTTTAGTATAATTGACTTACTAGCTCAATTGGTTGAAGAATCATATTAATAATTTGAAGGTTACAGGTTCGAAAACTACATGCGTCGTTATTTGGAAAAATATTTTTTAACTTAAAAAAAAAACTTACATACGGATTGGGTAATCCGTATGGTCCATACGGATTGTCCAATCTGTATAACTCAAAAAAAAAAATTATGGATTCCGTATATATGAAGCGTAATAAAAGTGAGGATATTTTTGAAAATGCACTGTTTCGGAATGGTGTATTAGTCTTTTTCTGGGTGTATAAAGTTTTTTCCTTTCGAAGTTGATGACTTGTAAGGAGGACCACTTTCTTAATTGGAGTGCTATCAAACTTGGATCGGCCAATCCATTAGTCGAACCAAGAATTGATGGTATAATTGAATCACTTATATGCTTCATCCAATCAAATTTAGTAAGATTAAGATTTAATGATTTAATTGAATTAGTTATATACTTCATTCAATCAAATTTGGTAAGATTGGTTATTAGATTTTGATTGGATTAATTTTACTTAGTCGATTTAAAAAAATTAAATTTTTTTAATTTGGATTTTAGAATATAGATAAATTTTTCTTACTCAAAAAATTTTAATTACATACTCATATATAATAGAGATATATATATATATATATATAAATTTGAATTTTTAATATATAATAAATCAAATCAGACCAATTACCAGTTCACTAGCTGGACTACTCACTCACTACCTTGAACATCTTTTTCTTAAATTATTTTTTAAAACTTATAATATTATATTAGATATAAAAAATTATCTTTATTTTATTCTAATGATAGAACTTATTTTGATTTCTTAAAATATTTTTTTTAGATTTCACAATAGATCTTACTAATTAAATTTATATCTAAATGTTATTTTAATATAAATTTAATTAATTAATTACATCAAATATAAAAAATACCAACAATTATGTTCCTTAAACAAATTATAATGCAAAATGATTTTTTTTAAAAAAAACTTAAATGTAATTTTGATCCTATTATTTTTTATATAATTAATTTTTATCTCTCTTATTGTAAAATAGAGACATTTAATTTTCTTATTATTTCTAAGGACTTGTATCAAGAAATACCAAGATGTTCTAATTATTTTTTGTTTTGGACCACAATTGTCCTCAACTAGAGGAGTGTTGCCTTTTGGTAAATTTCCATGTCACTCTTTCAAAGTTGACAGCTATCATAAGTGGTCATTAGGATCTTAGTCTATATGTTAATTGTCTTACAATTAAACCACACCAATTGGATTTGATCCAGATACTGAAAACATTCAACAAAACTATCATAAGTAGTCCATCATGAACCATTGTTACTAGCCTTTTATATATACTCTTTATATATATATATATATCAAAATATTCCTCTTTTAACTCTCCATGGTGGGTAGGTGCATGCATACGTGTGTGTCCTTCAACTTTTAAAAATTCTAATTTAATTTTGAGTTTCTAAACTAATGTTTGACTAATCAAAGTTTTTCAAGTTTTACTCTGCTACAAGTTTTCAATATTCTCACTATAAGTTGCTGCCATTAGTCGTCAATGTGTGCATATTCATGTCAAATTAGTGAATGCCACGTGGATATTTAGATGACATGATGAATTATTAGTTGACGTGCTATTTTTCTTATTTTAATTTTTAAAATATATGTCAATTCATTATTACTTAAAATGTGAATAAAAAATATATATTTTAAAACACAATAACTCTAAAAATCACCAAAGTTAAGTTTAATGACTTTCTCCAAATCAGCTTTAGAGCTTCCATATTATTGCCTTGTTTTGCTACCAATCTGTATATGAAATCTTATTTGAAGACAGGTTTCTCCAAATTTTGTTGTCTTCCCCATAACTTGATCAAATCCCAAATCGACAAACCCTAAGAAACTCCTCAATTATCTTGTTAAGACCTTAGAATTCCTACGGTCCGGAACAACAATCCTACTAAAGACGACGTCAAAAATGACCCCATCCTTTACCCTGACAACAATCTCCGTAGTGCCACACAATCTACTCTTCATGGTGGCATCATCAAGATGTGACCTTCCCTCCATAATGACTACTACAGCAATAAAAAAAACACAACAAATATTTTTTTACACTTAGGGTTTGAGAAATGAGGAAGTGATTTGGAAGAAGAATAAGAAAAGAACACACATGAAAATTTGTAACCAACTAAAACTAAAAGGATCCTCAACACTAATACATTAATTTAGGGACTAAAAACTAGAATTTTAAAAGTTCAAAAGTTTTAAGGATAAAAACTTAATTAACCACATATATATATATGGGTATGTGTGTATATGGGTTTTACTAATGCACTCACACACTTTTTGCAAATATGAGTGCATTACCAACCAACACCATAAATTTTGGACTAAAAACCCAATTTTCTCTTTTGTTGTAATTCTTTCATCTCATGGAATAATAGTAATTTAATACTTGTTTTAAAAAAATAAATTATTTCTCTCTCTCGGTTCCCTTTTCTCCCCACGTTTCCAAGTCCCTTACTTTCCGCTACAACGTTCTCAAGTTAGTCACCTATACACCTTTGACCTCTCCATTCACAGTTTCACACACCCCCAACAATTTCTCACCTTTTTCGATGCCTTGAAGTCTTCCAAAAAAATGTGTCCATCAGCGACATGCCATCGGTGAAAATGTTTTAGTTAAATTAATTTATCTTCTCTTTTTTTTGTCTGTCAGTTATGCATCTCGGTTACATGTGGATGCCAGTGTTTTGGGTTTCAACCAAATGATGGTATCATATGACCTGATCTTTAACATGAATGGAGAGGCTAAAACCTTTATTGTTTGACACCTAATAGAATAATGTTCAACCTGATTTGCTCTTTAATTGCAAGCCTATTCAATTGGCATTAATTCTTCACAACACATTAACATTATGAAACGAACCACAACTCACCTTTGTCAGACCTAGACATTTTAGGAGCTTGGGAGACCAAAGAGAAATGAGTGAGGGAGGAGAGAGAAGATGAGCGGCAGAGGAGAAAGAAATTGAGTTTTATTATCTTTAAAAAATAGATATTATATAACTATTATACCCTGAATTAAATGAATTAAAACAAAAGAGAAAATTGAATTTTTATTCAAAAATTTACGTTGTTGGTTGCTAATGCACTTTTGAAAATAGTATGTAGTGAATTAGATAAAATTATATTAATGTAACTTAATAAACTATTATACTATTTAATAAATTGATATAAATTATATTTTAATATGAAAAATTAATCTCAACCATTTATTTTAAGAGTAAATTACACATTCCTCTTTTTCTTTTATAAAACCTATACATGTCTTTCTTGATATTTAAGAAAATTACACATGTCTCTTTTCTGTTTTTAAAACCTACACAAACTTTCTAAATATCGTTTAAATATTTGATAGTAACAAGTAATGTGTATTGATAGTTTTGATTAAAAATTTAAAATAAATTTTTTATCCTCATAAATATAATGTTAGAATCAGTCATTGCAAAAAAAATTATCTATTTTTGTAATTACAAAAAGTTATATCTATTAATTTTTGCTCGAAACAAGGCTTGAGTACATCCAAACTTACATATATATATATATATATATATATATATATATATATATATATTTTTGTAATAAGTGTCAAGTTTTTAAACTTTTTTACATTGATTTTTTAGCCTTTTTTTAATCAATATTGTCAATGAACATGACTTTCTATTGTCAATACTTAAACGACATTTAGGTAGTTTGTATAGGTTTTAAAAATAAAAGAGAGGTGTGTGTAATTTTCTTAAACCTTATGAAAGATATGTGTATGATTTTCAAAATGGGAGACGTCTAAATTTTCTAAAACCTCATAGGTATGTATAATTTACTCTTATTTTAATCTAAGGACTAGTATTGAATGCTCTCATATCTTACAATAAGATACTTTTCTCACTTGATATGTTCCATACACACAAACACACACACACACACACACACACACATATATATATATATATATATATATTATATTGGTGTAACTTTAACAACTATTATATCATTTTATAATTTGATATAAAATATAATTTTTACCGATTCAATCGTTAAATTATATTTACATATTACCAAAATCATTTATGTCCAATTTTGTCAAAATTGAACAACAACAAGAAGGTAATCAAATGATCCGTGTTTTTAGTATATTTTGAAATATTTATATTATGTCAATTTTAATTTATACTAAGTAAAAAATTATTTTTTATTAATATAAAATTTTGCATATATAATTTATGTAAAAGACTTTCAATCCAATGATAAATTTTAAAAAATATTATTTAATTAAAAATTATAAAATAATATAATAATTATCAAAATTGTACCGATATAATTTGATTCATTCTATATATTATATTTATGATACATGAATATTCATGCAACAATTTGGTACATCATTTATTATGTTTATCACTATCTATCACTATGACATGCTACACAATTCAAATAATACTATATATGTAAACCAATAGTAGTTAACTATTTCAATTTATTTTAAATAACTCCATAAAAAATATTTTAAATAACATATCATACACGAAAATAAAGTAGGACACGAGACTAAATTCGAATTCACGTATTTGGTATTAAAGTAGGAATCTCTCCTAATAATGTTTTTTCTTTATATTTTTAAATTAAATGTCAGGATTGCATCATGACTAAATGATTACAAAATCGCATTCAACAAAAAAAAATTACAAAATCACAAATATTTTTTGTGGGAGTTAATTCTTTTCAAGTCATATAGCATGAGTAACAAAAATCTTTCTTGGTAGAGAAATGCTATATAGCACGACAGATTTACCACCCGAAAGAAAACGAACTCTTGAATGAATGGTTGTCATATTTTAAGTAGTTATTAATTAGCAGTTAAAAAAATTATAAAATAATTTCTTTAAAACTTAAATATGTTTTTGTCACTCAATTGTGAATTAATTTTTTTAGTTCTTTAAATTTAAAGTTGCTTTCTTAGCACCAAGAATCTGTAAAATATTATTTCTTGTCCTTCTACAAATTGTGAGTTAAAAAAGAAATAAGAGATTCATAATTTGTAGCAAATTTTACCGTTATAATTTGATTTCCATTTTATAATTTAAAGTACGATTTTCTGATTATTTGAAATTGTAAAAATCAAGTCAATAAAAAAATTAAAGTAATTTTTAAAGAAATTAATAAATTTTAATTTTTAATTATTGATCTGATTATGACAAATTTTTAATCACCAAAAACGTATTTTAAAAATATAAAATAAAAAATCAAATCACAAATTGTGAATTTCTTATTCTTTATTTGGTTCGTGCTACACAGAAAAACTAAAAAACAATATTTTATAGTTTTCAAAAACTAAAAAAAAATAGTTTTAAATTTGGAGAATTAAAAAAATCACTCAATTTTAAAAATTTAAAAATATATGTAAATTTCGTGCTAATTGTACCCAAAGTGGGTGATAGTGTTACTCATTGAGAAGGAAATTGAGTTTGAAACAATACATGTTGATGGCTTTAAGGGAAAGCATAACCAACCTGAGTACCTCAAATTGCAGGTTCAATTACCTTTTCTAAATGCATTTTTCATCCTCCGATAGTTATCAAAGGCGGCGTTTGGTGGGGAGAAGTTTTTTGTTTTTTAGAATCATAGATTGAAAAATTTAGTTTCTCATGTTTGATAAGTATTTTTTTTAAATAAGATTCTCGAAAAATGATGTTTCTCTCAAAAAATTTTTTATGGAGAGAGATGAGAATCTTATTTTCTTCAGTTTAATTTTTTTAATACATTAAAAATATTATATTATTCATTATTAAATTATACAATATGATAAATAATTAAAATAATCAATAAAAATATCTGTAACTTTTTTATTCCTAAGAAAATTATTTAAAAATTCTCAATGATTAACCAAAATAAATTTTATTCATTTTCAGAAACATGATTATTAAAATTCATGATTCCCAGACATGAAAAACTTCTATCTTATCAAGCAACTCTTAAAATAAAAAAGATTTTCCATTTCATCCATCAACAATATTACATATCTGACATCTAACTTGGACACTGTAATTGAGCATTTGTGATTACATAAGATGTTATGTGTGTGAGTTGATGTAGGGCCGATTTACTTGGAGAAAATGTTTTTAGTTTTTATTTTTAATTTTTTTCCAAAGATTTACACAAATAGTAAAAATAGGAAATAAGAAAAGAAAATGATTTTTTGAATTAAATAGGTTTAGATTCTTTCTTATTGTTATTAATGTATAGATCAATTGACACCGTGTTATTCTAATATAATTAGAGGCTTAAGTTTAAGTTGGTGTATGTAATTATGTGCTAAATATTAAAATTCTCTCTGCATTGAATTTCACCAACTCCTAACATAAGAGGTGTGAGTTGTTATAGTTATTGTTGTTATATGATTAATGTCATTTTATTCTTTTTTTATGTGAAAGAGTAATTTCAAAATAATATATATATATATATATATATATATATTCATATTTTATTATTTTTATATTTTATATAAGTATTCTATAATTTTCATTTTTAAAAGAAATTTAGAAATAATTAATTGAATTTTATTTGAATTCTTCTAATTATATAATAATCAATTATGACACACTGGTAAACGGCACAAGCCAATTTGAATGAAGAAGATTGTTTTTCAAAATAGTTCTATATATATATACCAAAAAATTATCTCTTATTGTTTGAGTAATAGGATATCACAATGTTAGAAGAGAAAAATAAATACATTTTTTTCAGCAGTGTACAAAATAAATTTAGTAGCTGATTACAAACTTTTTTTTCACCCCACATAGATTATCAAAAATTTTATCAAGATAAAGGAACTGGTTATTAAGTTATAAAATCAGGGTAATGATCCACCAACTCGCTAGCTACAGAAGCATTCGCCAACTTTGATAGATAAATGCCTCTTTCTTCTATTAGAGTCATCTTACATTTTAATTGTATCTTTGTTTCCCGTAATGGGGGGGGGGGGGGGGGGGAATTTAAATATTTAGTAAGTTTCATCAACGTTTCTAAGTTCTAACCAGGTGAATGATTAGAATGAATTTAATTAAGTTTGTATGATTAAAAGCAAAACTAAAACGATATGTAATTTTATACGAATTGAATAACGGATATGTGAGCAAAATTATAGCCAGCCCCTCTCTTGGCAGATATTTAGTGGAAAAACAAATTAGAAGGAAAAAAAACCGATGTTCTTTTCAATATGTTCATGTGCTTTTTTACAATATTCTTTCATGAGAAACATTGTTTTCAAGAATAAATGTTAATAAAGAAATAGATGTGGGAGAGTCTAAGATAATCCTATATAGCTTAAATAAGATTAGTCAAGATTTAATATGATTGTCAAATATTAAGAATCTAAGATAAAGAAACAAAATAGGTTTTTAATATTTTGTCAAATATAATATGCTTGTTGCTTATAATTTACATCCCTTTGGATTGATGCCTGTTGTTCACGATGGTGATTATATGGTTAGCCCTTTTTCTTGTTTCTTCATTTTGTTTTTATACCTTGTAATTTAACATAAATAACCTTGATCCTTTTTATTTTGGTTCATAAATAATTTCGATCTCTCTCTTAATTGTGTAGAATCAAGGGCAATACTTAGATACTATTGTAAAAAGTACAAAAACCAAGGGACGGATTTGTTGGGGAAGACGCTAGAAGAAAGGGGTCTTGTGGAGCAATGGTTTGAAGTTGAGGCCCATAACTATTACCCACCATACAACTTGGTTATGCATATTTCGGTTCACCCATTCAAAGAGGGGGATATTCTTCCAACACCATAAAAATTTCTAATACATCATATATGTAAACAGTGCATTTTCGAAAATATCCTTTGGGATATGAAGGTTACGGATTCCATAACTTTTATATGGATTGACAAATCAGTAATCCATATGAGTATTTTCTTTTATGGATTGGGCTATCCATAGGTGTTTTGTTTTTTTTTTTTTTATGAATTGCCCAATCCGTAAGGCTTTTCTCTCGTAAGTTTTTTTTAAGTTGAAATATATTTTGTGAAATAATTTAAAATAATGGTGCAAGCATGTCTCGAAAAATAATTTAAAATAAGTTAAAAAACGGATTCAGAATCAGTTCAATTTGGTTATTTTCGGTGATGCGACAAGTCTCTATCTAAGAAACCAACCGTTAGATGTGAATAGTGGTGAGTCACAAACTTGTTGTAAAAGTTTCGGTAAAATCTAACGGTTAAACAAGGAGATCGAGAAGATCGAAGGATGACAATGTCCTTCTCAATATGCAAATTTGAATGTTCTCTTGCTACTGTTCTTTTTCTCTCTCTTGTGTTTTTAAATTAACTGCTTACCTATAAAAAAAAGAATGCTAATGTTTTCTTATTAGGCTGGACTTGCCTTGGGATTTAAGCTCAACAAGAGAAAGGAAGCATGTGATCTAAGTGTTTAGGGGGATGATATTAGCAACAGGCCATCTTGAAAAAGGTTCTCCAACTATACAAATACCCTATTTAGTTGCTTAGAGGAACTAGCTTTAGTTTTTTTTATATATAACCAGTGTTGTCAAAATCGCGCGTAGGATCGTAAAATGGTACGATCCTGCCATTTTCAGGGAGGAGGTCGTGCAAACTCGGAGGTCGGATCGCTGGGAGCAAGGATCGCTCCCGGATCGCGAGTTTTCACGTGAATAGGATAGATCGTCTATCCATGTCGATCCTTGCCGGGGAAAAAAAGAAGGTCGTCGGTCGGGTTCGTGACCTGAAATAAAACGCACCTTTTATTGCGATTAGGGCTCGCGATTTTCTCTTCTGGTGTGCCTTTGTCTCCTCTGCTGAGCTTCGGTCTGAAGCCTTCGTGACTGTTGCTGAGCTGCTCTTCGCCGCTGCTCGTCTCCTCGGCGCCTTCGTCTCTTCACCGCTGCTCGTGACCCGCTGCTCTTCGTCGTTGCTCTTCATTTCCTTCTTCTCCGGTGGTGCATGACTGCGTGTGCTTGTACAATGTACCCCCTTTCCGCAAAACAGAAATACGCTCTTTCCAAGGGAGAAGACGAGAAACAAGAAGATGTGTTGGGCCCAGTATATAAATAGAAGCTCCTCTTACAACAACAGAGTCATGATAAGCTTTTTTTAAAAAATATAAGTATAATAATACCACATATATGTCATTATGTAATGTTGGGCACTCCACGATTTTTGACAATGGTGGGAGTCAATCATTATATGATTTTTGACACTGGGCTTCATGTACAGTGTACCCCCTTTTTCGCTTTTTACACTCCTCTTGCTCATTTTTTTTCCTAATATGGGCCATATAGACAATGTTACTTTCTGCACCCCTTTAATTGTTTTATGCAGTTTCTATTTTATATATATACATAATTCTTACGATCCGAGTTACGATCCTCGAGTTTCGATCTTTTACCCCCCCTTCCGATCCTCTTCCAATCCTCGAGTTTGACAACATTGTATATGACCTTAAGAATAAAATGTTGCCTTGTCTTCACAGTAGTAGTTGTCAAGGAGTTTGGTATGGAGCTGTGTTTGAAATTAAAGTTATCTAAGAGGCTTTTAGGGTCAAAATAAAATATTGCTATTTTAATATTTTGTGTATAGATATTAAATAAAAAAACCATCAACTGCAAGTCTGCAACTACTAGTTACACATACAATAAACGAGCCATCGGTGGGTGAGTACATTTGTAACTACACAAACGGTCTGCAACCATGATTTCAACTACAACATCAAGGCTTTTCAAGTTTCTGTACTTGCAATTATGATTGTATCAGCTATATTTATTTGCAATTTTCCATAATATCAACGACGGTAACAAAATTGTGAGCACAACCACAATTTAAAACGTTATTCTTGCCACAAATAATATTACATTAGACAATCAATAGAAGAAAAAAGCATACATCAATAATAGTACAGGGTTTAGACAACAGAATAAATATATCCGCTTCTAATTTTGCCTAAATGTTAGTTATTTCTTGCCACCCAGACTGGTTTGCTTATTCTTCTAGTTTCAGAAGCTCCTTCAGATATTTATGGTCTTCTGACTTTTCTAAGTTTCATATCCTCACATAAAATGTATCAATACCTTCTGGTATATATATTTGCAAAAATAAAGCTACAAGAAGACAGATTCAAGAGATTTGCAAACTATGACAATTGACAAGCATAAAGTATCAAGTTCTATCCTTGCTATTGTCATAATTTTTAAATAACAGATTAAGGCATAATAATAACCTGCATGTGACCACCTGTGCCTTCAAACATTTTAAACTATCCTACTCAATAGATACAACAACTTGTGGCATAGAAATTAGACCACCAAGGTCAGAAATTTGTGTTTAGATATAACAACTTGAAACTTTGCCAAAAGAATGTCCATTTCCTTCTAAGTTCTGATGCATCTGCTCTTCATAAATTTCATATAATTAATGACTTGCCTTCATTTTCATTGTTGCTACTTCTCCTCAGTCATCACAAATGCAGCTACATGTCCGTGATAAATCATCATATAACATAAGGAAATAGTCAAAGACGATCAATCCTTTTATCTAATTTTACAATGCTTTCATAGACTGCTATACCATGAATCATAATAACAGGATTCACAGTGTAAAAAGAAATTCAATAAAAGAGATGAGCAAGAGCATAGTGAATATCATAAAGTGTGAACAGAGAGGTGATCATGAGCATGGTGAATGGCTGCTACCTTTCCATAAAAGAGTAAAAGCCACTTGATTCAATCCTTTTGACATTTATCTTTTCTTGCTTTTGCTAGCATATATAACAGAGATCAATTATCAATATTTTGCAACATCAAACTAGATTAACAATGTGCACATAGTGTAGTTTATCTTTGATATCATATCTCAATAAGATCCAGGGAAAATCAGACTTTTCAACACCAATTTTTGTTTCTGGGAGGATCTTTTCTACAATACTGTCTGCAATCTCAACTAGATTGACATCTCAAACACTATGAATCGTCTGCAAGACACCCAAATATTATTAATAAAATAAAGAAAACAAAAGCATGGGGGACATGAACCAAACCCAAGTACAATCATCTCAAACCTAAATGATGGAAGATCATATCTATTATGGGAATCCCCAACCATTTCCCTACACTCATCTGCTTTGGGATTGAATTAAAACGAACTTTGATTAGTTTTTATTAGCGGGCAACTTTATCAAATTTGAAACATGTGAATTCTAACAAGATAAAGACAATCAATTTTTTTTTTCGAATTTCAGAATTTCCAAACTTAAAGAAGAGAGTTTATTTTTATTTTAGTTCTATATTATAGTTGCTAATTTAATATGCGTCTTGATGTTGGGGTGCATCAGTGTTTCCAATTGCAGAGTACATCACGTGATTGGACTATACTATGTTTGCAGTAGTGTGTGAAACTAAATTATACCGCAATTACAGTGTGTTTGAAAATCAACAAAAATTTTCTCAATGTAATGGGTGCAATGGATGTATCGAACCGCGTTATACTCTCTCTCTTTCTTTAATTAACAGATTTAGTGCGAATTATGAAGGGCCGGAGAATTTTAAGATGGTGGTGAGTTAGTGATAACAAAAGAAAGGTGAGATTTGAAAAAGAAGAGTAGCAAATATGAAATTTTGAATATGAATCACAAATAATGGTGAAACTGATCACAATTGCACCAACCGCGATCACAATTTGAAAACACTGCTAAGCGTGAATCCATACTCCAACTAGTTTGTAGCTAGAGCTGGACAAAAAAATTTATATCCATAAAATAATCTATATCTAATCTAATCTAATCCATTTTAAATCCATTTAAATGGATTAGTTTTATATTCAAATCCATTTTTTTGGATTTTCCATTTAATTAGATATGAAATGGATATGAATTGAATATTTGTTTGGATTTTTAAATCTATTTTTTTTTTGCCAACTTTGATTGAGACTATTCTTTTGAAATGATTTTAAGTCATCATCATTGAGTCTATTTTTCGGTTAATGTTGATAAGGTTTTTTTTGTCAACATTGATTGAGACTATATTTTTTGGCTGACATCACTCAATGCTATTTTTTTTTGCCGACATCAACTAGATTTTTTTATCGATGTCTGTGGAGATTATTTTTTATCGACATCAAGTAGGTTTTTCGCTCGACGTCGACTATGATTTTTTTTTGTCAACTTTAGACGAGACTATTTTTTTGGCCGACATCGGTTGAAAAAATCATCGGCAGACACCAGCCCAAAAAACCTAGTCAACATAAGCCAAAATATTCCCCGGTTGACGCCGATCGAAAAAATCCTAGTTGATGTCAACAAAAATATCCCTAGCTAACGTCAGTCAAAAGAAATAGTCATGGTTAATGTTGACCAACAATTCTTAAATGTTGTCAACAAAAATATAGTTTCAACTAACATAAGCAAAAAAATCTAGCTAACGCCAACCAAAAAAAAGTTTTGACAAATGTTGGCAAAAAATATCAATAATCGACATCGGCAAAAAAAAAAACCTTATCAATGTTAGCCACAAAAAACCTAACAAATGTCAGTCAAAATTTAGTCACGATTGATGTTGATCGCCTAGTCAATGTCGACCAAAAAATGCACTAACTAAAAATCCTGGTCGACCTCAACCAAAAAGTAACCCTACTTAAGATCGACGAAAAACATCATTGACTAATGTCGACTGAAAATGCACTGACTAATGTGAGCAAAAAAACAGTCTTGGTTGATGTCGGTCTAAAAATGTATGGACCGATATATGTCGAAATTGCTTTGATTGAGGTATGCAAAAAATACATTAGCCAATATCGATAAAAAAAAAATAGTTTTGACCAAGGTCAGTTGAAAATAACTCTTAAATGGATAGGTAC
Organism: Glycine tomentella; assembly: GCA_007407185.1. NCBI lineage: Eukaryota > Viridiplantae > Streptophyta > Magnoliopsida > Fabales > Fabaceae > Glycine > Glycine tomentella. The sequence continues at coordinate 233,118 of PYAF01003083.1, forward strand.
TAGGTTTTTACTTTTTAGCATTTAATAACTAAAATTTGTAAAAAAAAATCTTATAACATTTAAGTGGATATAAATTGGATATATCGAAATTCATATTATTTAAATGGATTGAATCTTAAATCTAAATTGTTTTTTAAAAAATATGGATATGAATTTAAAATCTAATCCATTTAAATAGATATGAATTGAATATGGATTGGATTCTTAAAAATTCAATCCATGCCCACCCTATTTGTTGCCGTGGATTTTGTATATAAAAATGAAAAGTTAAATTAATTTGGAATTTCCTAAAATATTTGATACCTTTTAAATAGATTTTTGAACCATTATTTTTTAGTTGAGTCCTTCAACTTGGATATGTTTTTAATTAGATAACAAATTACAAATACAATTTCAGGGACCCAAATTTGAGAACCCAAATAAAAATTGTAGTTCAAGAAATTAAGTTAAAAATTGTCATGTCGCTACATGCTTGTATTTTCACTTTTACATCACATGTGAGTGCTAATTAAAATTTATCAAATAGTTCAAGGACTTAGTAGATTAATTTAACTTAAAATAAATCCTATAAATTTGACAAACAAATCTTTGGTTGTAGAAGTTACATCCGTGCACTGATACCCAGAAGAACTAAAAGGGGTGCATCCACTTTTACACGTTGACTATTCTCAAATCCCAACCATTATCTCTTTCTCTGGTCTTACTTTCCCATGTCTTCCACTCCCACCAATCTCATTGATTTCTTGCTGAACCAAGCCAATGGAGTAAAGGGTCTTGCCGATTTGAACCTCGCAAGTGTTCCTCACCAATACATTCAACCCCTCCAAGCCAGATTAGACCACACCAAAATTGTCCCTCAGGAATCAATACCCATCATTGATTTCACAAAATGGGAAGACCCAGATGTCCAAGATTCCATCTTTGATGCTGCAACCAAGTGGGGTTTCTTCCAAATTGTGAACCATGGGATACCCTTTGAGGTTCTTGATGATCTCAAGGATGCTGTGCACAGGTTATTTGAATTGCCAGCTGAGGAAAAGCAGTGTCTTAAAGATAACTCACCCCCTGAAGTTGTCAGGTTGGGCTCTAGTTTTAGCCCCCATGCTGAGTCGGTGTTGGAGTGGAAAGATTATCTGCAACTTGTGTATGCCTCAGAGGAAAAAATTCATGCATATTGGCCTCCTATATGCAAGTAAGTGATAGTTCTTATCATCTATGATTTGGTTGAGAAATGTTAGCAAAATAATCTAATACTTTTTATGAATACATTTTGTATTATTGACTGAAATTTATTAGAAATCAAAAAAATTGTGGATTTTATTTTTTATTTTACGAATCTTACTTAGTTTTCAATAAATTTTAACTAATAGTAAAAGAGTATGTTAAAGAGTGTGCTACTAATACTCCTCATGATTTGGTTGGTGCATCGCTTGATTTTATAAATTTCATGGTATGTTAGATGTAATATGAGGATTTGGTCTTTAACGGAGTCTAATGTGATTCATGTAGTCGACCTTTTGTAGTAGGATAAAGTTGCTGCTATTGTACTCAAAAACTCAATTTTTAGCAGACCGAATTTGAATGAGTTATTGGGAACGGAATGTTATTTCTAGGAATACAGGATACCATGGAGAAATTATCTTCTAATTGTAGCTTTTGTGCAATATTTTAGGCAACAGAAAAGAATGTGTAATACAAGACAATTGAATTTGTTTCTTGAATTATGAGGGGTAGTCTTAAGCCTATTGTGAGATTGTAAGTTTATCTGCTTTTGTGGAAAAAAATTTGGTACACTAAAATACATCGTTTAGTTAATTGAAAGTATGTGTCTTACATAAATCCATCATGAATTCAGAGTTCATGAGCACAAGAGACAAGAGTAATGGAGTGCAATTTGAATTTTTTACTTTTTCTTATGGTCCTTTATCATGTGAACATTCCAAATGTAGCTTTGTCTGTTACATATGCCCGAAAGGGTGTATACCCTACGGTGATATAAGTGTTTATATTTTCTTATGAACATGCGATAATTAATATATTTAATATAGCCTTCATTGACTATCCTTGATGTAGGGATCAAGCACTGGAATATATGAAGCATGCTGAAGCTTTAATTAGAAAATTGTTAAAGGTGCTTCTTAAGAAACTGAATGTGAAGGAGTTAGATAAAGCAGGAGAACACACTCTAATGGGGACAATGATATTGGGTTTCAATTACTACCCAGCTTGCCCTGACCCTGAAGTTGTAGCAGGGGCAGGTCCTCATTCTGATGCATCATCCATTACTGTCCTTCTACAGGATGATATTGGAGGGCTTTATGTAAGAGGCAGTGATGGCGATAGTTGGATCTATGTTCCTCCTGTTGAGGGAGCTTTAGTAATCAATATTGGGGATGTGCTACAGATAATGAGCAATGACAGATACAAAAGCATTGAGCATAGAGTGGTTGCAAATAGAAGCAAGACCAGGATCTCCATTCCATTCTTTGTCAGCCCAGCACCTGATGCTGTTATTGGTCCTTTGTCGGAAGTGTTGGATGATGGCGATGAACCAAAATATAAACAACTTTTGTACTCTGACTATTTGAAGTATTTCTTCAGCAAGGCTCATGATGGGAAGAAAACTATTGAATTTGCCATGATATGATGGGTGACTGTATCTATGAATATTTGGTTTTAACCAAGTCAAATGACATTGTGTGATCTATGGAGCCAACCTCACTTTATAGAATAAGGCTTCTGTAATTGTATGATTTGTGCTCATTATAGGCAGTATTTAAGGTGTTTGAAATCCAACTGCTTTTTGTTCGGATCAACATAGCCGAAAAACATATATCATTCTGATCTTTATTTAACTGAATTCTAGCATGATACATAGAAACAGAAAATGCAAAAACTTTATTGTAATGATCAGCTGTGGCTCCTTTACAATTTTGATTAAACATTTTGGATGATTTTTACCTTAAGAGGATGTTGACAAACATTTACTATAGAGAGAGGAAAATGTGCAAATCCTTTTGGGCTAGTATTGTTACCACTATGGCTCAACTGGTAGCCATTTGTCATATCTTGAGAAAGAACCAAAAGCAATGTCGATTTCTGCCTCCTTTGGACTGCTTTTCATAACAGGCAAGGGCCTTCAAATTTATTTTTCTGAAATTATTGAAAAGCTCAATTTTTCTGTCATGAATCAATAAAACTCTGATCCTAAAACCTTGTAGTTTTTGTTATCAAGTAACAACTACATGAAGTCGTATATGAGGTGCTAGTCAGTTTTTTGTTGGTGGAAAATGAACTTTGTGTCAGACCAATTATTTCATAGTGGCAATAGAACTTAGAGAAATGTTTTTTCGCCTCTTTTTCCAATGGTGTCTACAATGTGTTTCAGACTTTCAGTTTTGTTTTGCACCCGCACCCAAAATGCAACTGGTAGAGCACGGTTAGAATTGAGAGACTTTTCTTGATATTTTGGAAGTCAAACATGACATTTTTATATTTTCTGATACGTTAGAATTGAGAGACTTTTCTTGATATTTTGGAAGTCAAATATGACATTTTTATATTTTCTGATACGTTAGAATTGAGAGACTCTTCTTGATATTTTGAAAGTCAAATATGACATTTTTATATTTTCTGATACGTTAGAATTGAGAGACTTTTCTTGAGACAACTTTCAAAATGCCACACTTTTGAAAAATATTTGTCAATATGCCACGCTTTCGAAAAGAATTGTTGAAATGCCACGTCCCCATAATTCGCAACATGCATTGGCGAAATATCCGAACACGTGTCAATCGTTGATTGGATGCATGGGACGGGCAGACCAGAACAAAACTCGCAGGCACTGTGGGCGGTTTACGTA
>PYAF01003083.1:241186-263388 GCA_007407185.1 Glycine tomentella
TAACATAATATCTAGGTCACTAACATAATATCTAGGTCGCTAACAAGTTCATATGATCAAAACAATTTTCTAATTTAAAAATATAACAAACTAAATACTATGCACAATCAGTTTAATCGACTTACTTGTCTCGACCGCACTTCGAATTCGGCAGGGCTTCGCTTCAGAGAATCCAACACCCACTTCTAGAGAGAAGGCAAAGCTATTTCTAGAGAGAAGGCGGAATCCTTAAATGTCATTTTCAGAAGCAATATATAGGCATAGGGGACCCTAACACGCCTAGCCAGAGCGTGTTTAAACACGCCTAGCTTGGGCGTGTTTAAACACGCCTAGGCAGGGCGTGTTAGGGTGCCTCATATGCCTAAATATTGCCCCATTTGCCCCTTTTTGCTAATTAAATAATTAATTTATATTATTTATTATTTTTTGCCCTTTGATATTCTAAAATTTATTTTATAGAGAACAAAAATATTAAAAAAATTAAGTGATGACTTAAATCCCGTAAAAGTTAAAAAAAAGAGAGTAGATAATCTAGGAAATTATCAGAATCTAAGAACATAAAATAAAAAAAAATATTAAAATAACAAATTGAAAAATAAACAACTCATTTTTTTATAACAGTATAATAATATGTTTGAAATATACGCTTATTATTTTCAACTTTTATTATTATCCAACTTTCTTTTCGCCGGCTTAATTAAATTGAATAATGTCCATTGTATTATACAGCAATTTGAACCTTTAGAAAAATAATTTTTTAAGCTTACATATGGAATTGTCTTCTACAATAATGAGTGTTATCAACACCTAACACATTTTTAAAACTTAATTGTTTAAATTCAAACGAGACCTAGTAAACGATGATAAGATTTGAAGTCTACCTAACAATTTAGATCATCTTATCTGAATTTCAATCAATAATAAATAAAGAAATAATATTTATATTATTAATACTTCTTATATGACAATAGTTTTTTTAATCATATTAGTAAAAGTTAAGGACTAATTCTTGAGCTAAAAATTTTTTAAGCTTACATATGGAATTGTCTTCTACAATAATGAGTGTTATCAACACTTAACACATTTTTAAAACTTAATTGTTTAAATTCAAACGAGACCTAGTAAACGATGATAAGATTTGAAGTCTACCTAACAATTTAGATCATCTTATCTGAATTTCAATCAATAATAAATAAAGAAATAATATTTATATTATTAATACTTCTTATATGACAATATAGCTTTTTTAATCATATTAGTCAAAAGTTAAGGACTAATTCTTGAGGTACTCAGATCCATTTAAGGAGTTAGTCTCTCTTAACATATATTTTTATATACTTACTTATCAGACATCGTATCCATAACTACATATTTAAGAGACAAAGTTATTATCAATTATATCATACCATATTAGTTATGACAAGATAATTTGGTATAAGGCACATATTATAAATTGTGATTGGTTAACAGTCAAAAAATTGTAACATATGTGACTTTATTATTAATAAGCAACTAAACACACTTTAAAAGTTTATTTAACAAGACATTTCAGTTAGTTTTTAACTTTTAATTTATTAACTAAAGAACTTGTTTGAAAAACGTTTCAGTTAGTTTTTAACTTTTATTTTATTAATTAAAGAACTTGTTTGACTGCTTGATAAAACGATCTTTATTTTGTAATTTCTTACATTTTTTAAGACACTATTTTAAGTAACATTTTTTATAAAGCTAGTCTCTGTCTTCAAACTTCTTATATTTATTCTCTTTTTGTCCTTCAATATTTACTAAATTTCCTTTTTAATATTTTTTATTTAAGATAAAATTTTATTATTTTTTATCGTTTATGTAATTTTACATTTTAAGTTGTTTCACACATGTAATTTTATTAAACACTTATAATTCAATAAGGTAGTTTTTCAGTTTTCAACTACATGCTAACTTTTCAAATTTCAACTAACTTTTCATCGAGTTAGCTTTTTAACTAATTTTATCAAACATAGCCTAAAAGTGTCCTATTTGAATATTCTCAAAACTTTGTTTTCATTCAAAATTTTCACACATTTGCTATTAATAGATTTGACTAATGTTTTAAAACCTTAACTCATCATCTACTATTCTAGTGTGTGAAAAAAATATTAAATGAGATTTTTTTTTTAATTCAAACAAATATATAGATGCAATCAATTAACATTAATATGATAAATTCATGTTAATAAATTAATCAATCAATAAATTGATGTTAATAAATTAATTACCAATAAGTTGATTATCAATCAGATATTAATACATAAATTAATTTATTCAATTAGTATTTTATAAATTGATATATATATATATATAAGAGGGATCAAATCACACTACGTTTCATAACTATTACACCATTCTTATAATTTGATATAAAATGTGATTTTTATTGATCTAATTGTGGAGTTATATTATATTATCAAGCTCATATAGCCACAAACTCTAAATTCCACAATTTCTACTTTTCTATGTTTTGGCCAGAAATACCAATAAAAAAGCCTCTCTTGACTTCAATATTGAGAAAAAAGACTAACTTAACTAACTAGGTTCATTTTTTGAATATGTTATGCACTTGAACCAAAGGACTCATTGCTATAAGGTTGGTCCTGATGGGAACTCACTATACTTACCTTTTAATATTGATAACGATTGTCGAATCGTTGCAAAACAAATAAAACTAAGATAATTTTATAGCACATGATTAACCTAAGTCGACTCAGAGATACAGTCCAATTTGGTTCTTGACTTAATTCACTTATAAATAACAAGGGGGTTTATCAAATAGTTTATAGACAGCGAACAAAAATTGCAGAAACACAAACAAGAATTGGAGAAAAATGAACGGAATTGATAAAAGATGTTGTAAAATAGATTCAAGAATATCAATCAAATTCAGCACACCAAGCAATGCAAATTATCTTAGTTCTTAGATAATGATCATATGATGAAGGTTCATTCAATATCAATAGAAACAGTTCAATCGAATTAGCTCCAAAATCAATTGAAATCACAAACTAGATTAAAATATCATCCAAACAATTTATGATTAAAATTTAAAATTAGGAAATAAATCTACAATAATTCGTTTTCAATCCTAAACATATTCATAATTATGAAAAAAAAATCGAAAAGAGGATTGAAGAAGAAGATGAACATTCACACAAAAATTAGAATACCAAATCAGAACTCAAATTTTCCTTCCTTGGACTGGATCCTTTGATTGATTGATTGTTTAGCTTTCCATAATTATCATCAGTAGAAGAGCCACAAAATTTGTGTGAGAAAAATAGAAAACAGAAATGAAAGGAAGAAGAAAAATAAAGAATAATGAAAAACAATTGAGAGAAAAAGAGAAAATATTTTAATTCTGAAAATTTGCACAAGAAGTTAAAATTTTTGTTTTTTTTTTTGTCTTAAATGACCCCTAGCTACACTAATATATAGTGATTGAACAGAATGAAGGGATGTGCTCTGATTAGGTCCGTCTAAACTAATTAATTATGCTAATTACATCAATCAAAACCCAAACCCGTAGCCCAAAACTCAAGTGCAGAGGATCTGACTTCCAAGCCTAATTTGACTCTCAAACCGACAGAATTAGCCCACGCTTATCACTGACAAAATTGTATCTATTTTCCTTATCTTTCCAGGGACTACTCATATGTTTCATTTGGAGTTCTATAGAATCCTATAGGTCCTATACAAGGAAGATAGGTCAAGTAAGCGTAAAATATGAAAATAAGCAATGATTATCAATTAAGCCCAATTATTTACCTAAAACCAAAACTGAGTTAAAGTGAGAAAATAAAAATCTAAGAGAAGTCAAATAATCTAAAATGAATAGAAAAATACTATACTAAAAACGCTCAATCAAATATCTATAACTAAATATTGTGGATGTTATTGATTCATATGTTAGGTGCATACCAACCAGACTGCAGCATGTCTTCAATTTCTTTAACCACATCACTCATTGTAGGCCTGTTAACTCCTCAATCTTCAACACACTCCATTACAAGGTCCACAAATTTCTCAAAACGCTCCAATGTTGATCCTGAACAGATGGTTGGGTCAATAATTTAGTGAAGACCATACAAGTCTTTTGTCTTACCTATGGTACTTCTGACCACTTTCACAATGTATTTCCCTCATTCTGTTGGCTTTCTTGCAGTAATCAGCTGTAGCATTAGCACTCTAAAACTATAGACATCATTCTTTTCAGTCAACTAGTATAGTAATGTTCTCATCATTTCTCATTAGTCATCACTAAAATTTTGAAAACTAGATTTTGCTCCACACAAATGATGTTTTTCCTTGTCTTGGTATGTGTTGCATGTGAAACAATTTAGATTCTTACATATAATCATGCAAATTTCCAATAAGAAAAAAATTTAGAATGAAACCTATTTTAAGACTCTACAAAAGCATGGAATCAATCATTTTCATAAACCAAAGAGGGACGGAAGAAGAAGGACAATTCAAACAAAACAAATTATCTTAAAATCACTGTTGACCTCACATATCCAAATATAAAACTTAATTGATATAATTGATTCAAATAATAATCAACTATAGATACAATTGATTATTAAAATAAGGTGACTAGGCTAATGCCAAGAGTTTCGAAGCTAGAAATATCACTCAATGCGAGCACTAGCTTGTTAAACAGGGTTGTCATGATCTTGTAAATCATTAGCTATTAGACATTGGTGGAGAAAGAAATAAAAATGTTTTTAATAATTTCACAATATCTTACAACTAGACACTAAAGAATTCACTCACTACGAATGACACAACAATAAATATCATGAACTACAAAGGGAAATGAAAAACAAGACTTAGATGTCTTTGTTACCATTATTGCATACTGTTTAGTACAAATTAAATCAAATCATTGTGAAGACACGCACACCCACTTATATATGGACTCCAATGATTCCAAAGTTACAATCATTGTTTAAGAAATCTACCTGATTTAAGGTAGTGAGTGTCCCTCAGTTCTTTTGGTGCAATTTCTGCTACAAAGACACGAACCTTGTACAACATATATGGTCAATTTATAATAATTCTAACATATAAGTGTCTGAAATGAAATGTTGTCAATTAAGTAGTATTTGGGTGAGTAGAACTACAACCAACCACATATGAAAAAACTCTCATTCCATATCCTGTTCCTAGCCTCCCAATGTCCAAAGGCACTGGACCCTCTATAAAAGAGAAAAAGTCCTGTTAGGTTATATACTTGGAGTTGGAGAACCCTTTATGGCAAAAACATGGTACAACTTTTATGGTAAGAACCTTAGAAATATAAACAACAAGCCACCCTGCGACACAGAAAGCACTTGACACTCTCATTGCCTGCATATATTCCAAAATCAACATTTTCTCACCTTGGTTACCCCAAATAAAAATAACTAACATGTTAATCGCAAAAAACTATCATAATTTCTCTGAACTTACCCCTTTATGTCCAATAAAATCATCAATCATGAATTCAGTTGGACCAACTAAAAAATATTTTCAATTTTTGTCCACTAGAATATTATAGTTAAAAAATCGTTACAAGAAGAGGAGCTCCTGTCAGTTTTCCTATGCTGTCTGGAATAGGACCATTGAAGTTACAACCAACAATACTTCTGTTGACAAACAAGAAAGCATATATTTTGTTAAGAGTTTTTTTTTTATCAAAACTAATTCAGATTTGAGTTACTAGTTTACACTACAAGAAAAATGATCTATACCTATAGACGATTTTTTCTACGGACATAAATTATTGTAGGTAAAAGTAAAAAAAATACTTTTACCTATAATTATTTAATGTAGATAAAATTTAAAGAGTTGTACATACTATTGTTTGGTATATGTAAAATTTAAAATGACTTCTACCTACAAATGCTTAATATTGATAAAATTTTAAAAAACTTATACGTACCAACAATTAATTGGTGTAGGTAAAATATTAACAAGGTTGACTGCTTTTTCAACTCCCCAATGGATTCTGGAACTGGTCCATACATGTCGTTGTTGTAAGATAGATCCCTATAAGAGAAAAATCGGTAGTTACTTTAAGAAGAAAAGGAAAAATCAAGAATTAAAAAAGAGATCAAATGATAAAACTGAATAACGCAACTAGAAAAAGATCTAGCTTTCCTAGCAGTAAGGCATATAGGCCATAAGGTTGAAATTCAACTTAAGTCAACAAGAAAAACACAACACAAAAGATGGATTTAAGCACCGGAACAGGGGAAGCCTTTTGGTCTATTTGAGAAGGTTTCAGACCAAGATCTTGGGCATGCTACCATGCTTCGGTATACAGAAAGTTCGACCCATTTTATAACCAAAGCCATCATAATTGGACAGATTCATTCTAATTCTGCGTTCCAAACAAATATAAAAGCTTATCATATATGTACATGCACATTGATATTTTGTAATATAATAGCATATAAATTTACTAAGGTTTGAGAACCTAGTATAAATTTCCGACTTAGAATAGACTTGGATCTATATTCTCTATAGCTAAATAATTTAAAGAAATTCTAATGTCCTAAAATTAAAATTAAAAAATAAATAAACTTTCTAACTTAAAGTTCTAAAAATTCTAATATTTTGATAATAAAATTCTACAAAAATTCTTGCATGAACACAAATCCAATGCCTCATCTTTACACACAACCAATCAAGAATTTACCGCTATGAAATAAAAATTACAATTGTCAATTTGTCAAATAAAATAAAAATGAAAAGGAAACCTATGAGGTATTCTCCATCTAATATATATGTATGCCGGCAAAAAAAGCTGTTTTCAGAACTTAATTTAAGCTGTTAGGTACATAACCAATTAATCATTAATGAGTTTTAATCTCTAACATGCCAGCTCAAGCGAAAGCCCATTGCACTAAACTTCTGAAGATTCTAAGCATGAGAAGAGCATTTTATTTGTGATTGGCCTTCACGTACTCTAGCACATTGTCAGCCATAGCCAGCCGTTCTAGATAAATCTGAAGATCACCTCCCGGTCCTGTTATCACAATAATGGGAGGCTTAACATTAATTGATATCAATATATTTAAGCATATTTTAAAAGTAACAACATTCTTCGACACTCTTTTTAACATATTTTTTTACTAAAATTTATTACAAATCTCATATTTTTTTTATGAGTCTCATGTCATATTTAATAAACTCCACCCATGATTTTGTAGTTTCTAATAATTTTTAATCAAAAGTAGAGTGTGTTAAAAAGAATGCATCACTATGAAGAAATTATTTGGCAATCTTGAACCACTACTTGGCCTTGGTCCCAACCAATGTTTAATATAACACATTCAATTTTTTTAAAGGTAAACTTATGAGAAAGAATTAATAACACTTAATTAAATGTCATATAAAGATTAGCAGAAATCATACTAATCTAGAACCACCTGATAATTTCTGGTTACTAGCACTCCTCAAGTAAAGAAAAACAGGGTGGGAGAAAGGAGAGAAGATGAACTCTAAATGAAGTAATTCCATAAGTATGAATGAATTAAACACTAAATGCAGTTAACTAAACTCAACATATAGTGCACCCCACTAAAATTTTATTGTAAAGCTTCAAGGAATTAAAAAATAAGAATAAATAAAGATTTTTGTGTGATTTTATTATAGGAAAAATGTGTTTTTGGTCCTTGTAATTTCCATCAAACATGGTTATAGTCTTTGTACTTTGAAATTGATGAAATCAATCCTCCAAATATTAAAATGTGTTATTTTCTTGATTTTGTCCCTCTCCACTAATTTGTTGATGACAAAATCACATATTTTCAAAAGTTAGACAACTGATTTCATCAATTTAAAACTATAAGGACTAAATCCAATATTTATTTACTGAAAGTAGAAAGACCAAAAACATATTTTTTTCCTTTTTTTTTTATTGCTTCCTTTTGTATCCAGTGGAAAACCTAACTTGTATGCATTGCATTCTACAGACTACTGCCAAGACAGTGGGAGACTGGTTTTATGGTTGAATGTAGATTGCAATTTTCCTTGCAACTATACTTCCCACAATCGTGTTTTTCATCTAGAAGACTATCCTGGAATATAAATTTGTTTGATCAAATATATATATCATTCTTATAAACCACACTTATCAATTAACTAGTTATGTATGAGATATTAAGATTTATAAGTAACAAAGCTAGCAAAATAAGAAAAGGCTACCATTACACTGAGCTTATGTGCTGTGAGCCCTCAATCAATGTTGTAATTGTTGTATTCCTATTAAAACAAATTAATTTAAAAATTAAAACTGTTTAGCCAAAGTACATTAATGATTTAGTTGTATAACAACAGAAGAGACATTAGATTAAGAGCTTGATATATTTCTCTATGTTAGAATAACATGACCAAAGGGAAGTAAGGCGCATTAGCAAGGAGGACCATCTTTCCAAATTATCACAATAGGACCTTGAGCTTCCTGTAATTAACCACCAGTAGTTTCGGCGTACAAATGCCACCACACCAAGAATTTGATCTATGCTTTAATTTGAAGTAATTTCATGTTGTTTCTGCTTGACATTTGGGAATCATTTTATTATATCAGCCAAGTCAATGTTATTATAGAGTCAACATAACACTGTAATGTGGCATTTTTCTACACTTCCGCCATTGAAACTTGTGAATTGGGAGACTCACTGTGGTGGTGTCATAGGTTCGCTATGGCAAGGCCATAAGCCGTGATAGTATATTTATATTGCAGAATTTTGGCCTTCCACCCCTACCATTGATAACCTTTCTCCCAAGTCCTTTTTTCCAATTTTCCTTTAGGAATGGGAAGGGATATATGTAGAGTTTGACACTATGCAATTTAAAAACAACTAGAGAATATGCAGTTCATACTTCATAATCGCTAAACTTTTAATAACAATGTGTTTTACTTAAAATCTCTCAATCCAATCTTAACATGACAAGGATCTAAGTAAATATCTTTTCAGTGAATGGTAACATTGCATCCGTCTTATTCTTAGCCATAGTGTAGAGAAATTAATGACAATGAATGATAGATAATAACTTGAGTTCTAAATGTCCGTTTTAGGCGTTCTTTGATAGTTCCTACAAGTCGTATTTCTAGTCTCAAATCCTAATTCTGCATCTATGATAATGAAAATTGGACAAGATGTTCAGCACGAAGTTATGGACGAAAATTACTTTTTGTTTAGACTTTTTCTAGTGTAATTTTGAATTAGGAATATGTGGTTGAAGTCCACATTAGAAAGAAAGAAGAGAGAGGCACCACTTATTGGCTATAAATAGTCATTCATTTGTCTTATGTAGACACATTTGAATTGAATTAAAACTTTGCACTTTAAAGAGTTGTGTGAGAGGAAGTTCCTCTTGAGTTCTTGATTGGACCAAACCTTGATTCTTATCAAAAGTTTCTATAACCTTTGTGGCGAATCCCCACGGGACTTATCGATCTCCATTGGTGAGGCGTTTTCTTCCATTTCTTGTCTTTTTCGCTTTTATTTTTTAACATTTTGTTCTTGTTAAACTCGTTATTTTTGCACTGCACTCTTCCTCATATTATTTTTATCTTTGTTTCGCTTCATCAAACACTTGACATGCACCTTGCCTATGATGCTAAGTTCTTATTAAGTTGCATGCTTTTCTTGTTTTAACTTCTGCTTTATTGCAATACATTATCTTGCATTACATTATCATAAAGCTTGCACATTTTCTTTTCAAGAACATCTTTCCTTTATTATAACAAGAAGTCTTTTCGAGGGCGATCCGTACAAAAAAAAATGAACCCCTGCATTGGTTCATATCAATAGCGTACCTTTGACTATATCTTCTGGTGATTTCAGTTTGCCACAAATCAAAGTTTCGCTAGGGAACTTCGAGCCGATGATAGGGATGGCAAAGTGGGTCAGCCAACTAAAAAACAGACCGGGCTGGCCCAACCCACAAAAAAATGGGTCGGGTCGGGCTGGCCCGCTTTTGTTAAGTGGGTTGAACATACTAGCCCACCCTACTTTAAAGTGGATTAATGGGCCAGCGGGCCAGCCTACTTAAAAAATAAAAAAAATAAAAAAAAGGTAAAAAAATTATAAAAAAAATTCAAATGTAATTATTTATACTAAAAATTAATAATGTACTAACTTAATCCTATAACAATGATTTTTAATATAAAATACATGTCTAATAGAAGCAAAAGAAAACAGGGAATACATGTCTAACAATGGTTTTCAATTAGCTCCTAAGTCTTAACAGATTCTTAGAAATTTGATTCACAATGATACAGGCAATCAAAACATATTTGTACATGTAGTATAGCTCATTATTAGGTTCCAAATAGAAATATATTAGGGTTAGAGATTTAAAATCACTCACTTCTTCTTAGTCACTCTCACTCTAAATCACTAATTTAATTACCTATTAAATATTTTATTATTTTGTTATTGGTGGGCTACTGACCCGGCCCTGGCCCACATTTTTGTGGGCTGGGTTGACCTGACACCTTTAATGAATGTGAGTTCAAAATCTCAACCCGGTCCATATTTTTTTGTAGGCCAAATGGGTTGGCCTGCAAGGTCAGACCCGTTTTGCCATCCCTAGCCGATGATGTTGCTTGGATGCGATTAATAGAATGAGTTAAAGACAATAGTGCAGTCAAAAAATGAAGAGGGTTTACACAAGGGTGTACGACTTTACAAGAGAAACAAGGGCACGAGGTTTACGAGGGAAAGGGTTTTCACAAGAGAAGGTTTTATCCTCTTATGACGGTGGCCTCGATAGAGAAAAGGCTTGAGTGCGGTAGCGAAGGGAGGCCGGTGAGAAGCGAAGCAAGGGAAAAAAGGTTTGGAGGTTGTTCTGGAGTCACAATTGGGCCTATGTTAAGGCCCAATTAGTTACGATATGTTAATTAAGATTCAACGAATGTGGACTGAGACCCAGTCCACTTAGGTAGTTACTAACGTGCAGGTGGAAGCCGGAAATATAGGAAACCACTCGTGCACGATGCAGTTAGCCAACGGTCAGGTACTATGCCTATAAATACATAATGCTCGTTGGTGAAAGGTACACATTCACTCTAGCTCTCCCTTTCAATTACACTGAGCACACACCCCACTCCCAATTTCGTGTATCTCAGTGATCCCCTGCTTCAAGGTATCATCCCCTATTGATATCCTTGGATTTGCAGAATTGGAGTGATCAAACAGCAATCATATAGCACTTTCGTGCTACACATTTGTGTTCTAGAAATCATACAGAACAGAGGTCATGGACAAAGTCAAGAAAGTAACAAGTAAGCGAAAAGATAAGCGCTAGACTGAAGGGTTTCAAGTTTGAGAACGAATTTTGTTTAGAGAAACCAACCATGATGGTTTTAGCAAAACCGTCCTTAACTAACAAAGTTTAATGATAAAAAAACTGTCGTAAACGAGTCCTATTAATTATAAAAATGTCATTGTGCATTTTTTAAGCCAATTTTAATAAAATCATCGTTGATCCAACAACGTGAAAAAGCTTCTTTCTATTAGTGTTTGAAATATTTATATTACATTGATTCTAATCTATATAAATGAGGTAACAATTTTTTTTTATTAGTATGAAATTTTGCATATATAATTTATGTGAAAAGAACTTTCAATCCAACAATGAGTTATACAAAAACATCATTCAGTTGAAAGTTATAAACTACACCAGTGTAATTTGATTTCTCTCTCACACACACATATACATACATACATATATATGTCATTGTTAGTTTTCAAAGAAATAAAGTGATTGATTAGGCTTTATTGATATATGAAATAATGAACATTTTGTGAATATACTTTGTGCTATATGTGACCGGGGTTGTTGTTAATGTTCTTAAAATCGGATGGATGATTGAGGTCGTAGAAAATGCAAATTTGTTCTCATGTCTAATGTAATGAAGGGGATTCTGTTCATATATTTTTATATTTTATAATGATATAAAAAATGTATATTTTATTGAGAGTGATTATTTGTACATAAAAACAAAGTAGTAGTTAGAGGCATGGCCGGCCGACCGGCCGATGATGCCATACTACCATGGCTTTGAAATTCTAACCCGGGATGTCAATGTTTTCCATGCTCCTTTCGTTTATATATTAAAATTTTACATATGATAAGGGAGAGAAATTAGCCTCTCCAGAACCCTCTCTAGAACATTTCCTCATAGGCATCTTAGAGATCACCAATCTTATATTTATTGGCTGTTCCAGGCAATGCAAGCCAGTGGTTCCAGAAATCTTCTTGCTTTTATCGTGCCATGTGGATCGTAGATGTCACTTTTTAATCACCATTGTGAAGATACAAGCCATAGAAATTCCATGTGAGCCTTCAGAGTAACATGTGCAGTGACAATGGTAATGTCAGCATGTACAGCCTCATCAAAGCATTGAATTTGACAGCTTTCAGTTTTCAATCATATGGCCTTAGAAATCTGCCTTCTCCACCCTGATTTCCAATAGAAACTATAAAAGGTTAAGAAGCAACAATCTAATAGTAGCTCAAAGGTTCCCTCGAGATAATGCAATTGATCAGATAAAGAACATGATGTGCTAGCTGATTAATGCTTAGCAAGTAACTTATACCAATATTTTATAAACAGATGGATACTTAGAGGAAAAAGTATAGTTGTCACTAATTTTCTAAGAAAGAATTCAAGGAAACCTCCTTATGTTGGATGTAATTTCACTATCCCTCTTTTCTTTTCTATTTAATTGCTTATCGATAACATAAAATGTCTGGACTTATTTCTCTATAACAAATTGTTTGGTTGTAAAAAATTGTCATTACAGACTAAATTTAGAAAAAAATTAACGAGAGAAATGATATAAATTAAAGTGACATAAAATGTAGTAATATGTGACTGTGTAGACCAATAGAACATTGGATAATACTATAAAAGTCTTTTAGTTAGTAGTGCTTATTTCTTTTACTCCAATATATCAGAGTTATTATTTATAATTGTCTTTACTTATTAGTTATTGGTCATGTAGAGTGTCTTTCCATAGAGAGGTCACTGCAAGAAAAATATCTATTTCTATGATAAAAAAAACTGTTACTATAAGTATAAAAATATAGTTAAACGTGTATTAGACTTTGTCCTATTATAGATATGGATAAATTTTTTTACCTACAATCAAACTTGATTGATTGTCACTAGAAGAAGCGCTACCTACAATTTAAAATGTATGTAAGCAAAAGTCATTAACCTATAATCAGTGACGGATTCAGGATTTTTAAGAAGGAGGACACTCAATAACCAAAAATAAATAAAAAGATTTTCAGTTTTTCCATTCTCCCAATATATTATGGGATTTCTCCTTTAATCATGCATTTTCTCGATAGCCTGCATTATGATGTCCAAATAAAATATAGGTCATTTTTATAAAGACTTCAAGAGAAAGAAGCTAAGTCATTGAACTTACACTGTCTTCATGGATTTCAAGTTATTCAGTGGTGGGAACGCTCAGCTTTTACTAGCTTTTAGGTCAGTTATCCTAAGTATCAAAGAAAAAATAAAACAATCAATTAACATATTCATCTTCTATGATCAAAACATAAAGCTATTTCAAATACATATATAAAATAAATCACCCCTTAATTAGCAGCTTCTATTAGCATCGAATACTGTAAGGTGCTAAGATATGAGTTGCTCTCCAGTGATAACAAATGCTATTTCAAATTAATGCTTTAAAGCTTGATTTTTCTAATGGAAACGGTTGTAGATGGCCTAAGCATCCTGATTTAATTTGTTAAATTTTAAACTTGGGTGAAAATTGATTTTGAACTGTTAAATATAATTAAGACATGTGTCTAAATTAAAATTAATTTCAACCATATATTTATATTGAAATGTGTTTTTATTTATTTAAAAGGTATGAAAATTGATTTTCTAATTTTAAAACAAATAGGGAATAAGTTGATGAAAGAACCCTTCAATTTAAGATGTTATTGAGTTATGCTCTTTTCGACCCAAATAATACACACCCCTTACTCGAACACAACTTATGAATTTCTGAACTTTGAATACGGGGGGAGCTGAGGATACAACAATTTATCAATTAATATTCAATTTTAAGTTAAAAGTTTACTATTAATTTGTTGAATAGGACCAAAGGCGTTATTGATATATACGATTGTGGTGAACATATAACATAACAAGATATGTTAAGTCATAATACAAGCCAGAAGTATTTTTGAGAACTTTTCTAATGGAAATATAGTGCTTTTTTCAGTAGAGAACTTCTCAAAAGTATTTCTAACCTTATATCCAAACAGACTCTAAATCTTTACTGAAGTTTTACAAATAATAAAGATGTTTAGTGCATGTTTGATACAAAATGTTCATATGCTCAAGACATCCAACCTTACATGTAGATCCCCCATAAGTGGTTGTTAAAATTTAAGGGGGGCACTGCCCCCAACCTTACACCTAGGTCTGTCCCTACCTATAATTACAACCTTCAATTGTAGCTAAAAGTCAATAATTACATTCTCTAACTGTATATAAAATTTATATAATTATAATAAAATTTTCTAGTTACACTCTCTATTGCAACCTATTTATATTTTTTTCCCTAGATTAATTTGCACCAAACAACATTTAAATTTTAAATTGTTACTATTCTACTGCACTTATTCAGATTTTCTTTTTCCCAAATTAGCTTGCACCAAACATTTAAACTTTTACTATGGTGAAAGACACTTATTGATTTTCTTTGTTGATTTAGGAGTTTATAACTGCTTCCCTTCCATTGCATTTTATAGCAGCCTTGTCATACGCTCTAGAATTAATACACAGCAAGTCAATAATAACACACCATGTGTGTCTGTATATATGTATATATACAGAATCCAAAATGTTAAGGAATTTAGTCCGAGATATTCCATGGGTAAAACCTTGCATACTCTAATTCACTGTCGTTTAGCCCAAGATATATATACCTATAAGCAAGCAATAAACCCTAACTAACTTAAATTCTGATTTATCATGAACAAAAGAATCAACATAAATATTCTCACATTTTAAAGCACATGGAAATAAAAAACAAATTGATAAAATTAAAATGCAAGGTGATCAAAGCATATCAAGTTCATCCCTCTCTGAATTCAATCAAATAGTTTTGTTTTCTCACTTTTACCAAGAAACTGCCCCATACGAGCCTCCCATTGCCCGCACTTGTGCAGAGTAACTCCCCTGTATTTGGAGCTTCCCCTTGAAAAACCAGTGCTCGGTCTCCGCAAAATATGCACAAACTCCTCCTTCGTGAAGTTACTCATCTGCACATAAAATCCACAAATTACAAATTCCATTCAAGTTTCTAAAAAAATAGCAACAAACTAAAAACATTACTTCACTGTTAACAACCTACTTTATATCTTCATCGTAATCGCTAACGTTGAAATTGATATCCGCATCAACGCCATGGAACTTGATCGCAGCTCAATCATAAGACCTGAAACAAAAAAAAAAAATATATATATATATATATATATATATTAATAAAATAATTAAAAAACTACAAAATATTTTTTACGCTTAAACAAAACCAAAAACACCTAATCATGAAACTCAAATTACCATGTCGCAGCATGCGTTGTGTCAAATCCACCTAAAAGAAAATAAAGAAAACTGAAGCAGTTAATATGAAACGAATCTTCTACTTGCGTTGCGTCCTCACTCAAGTACACTTGTTTCCCACAGTTCCTGCACAAAAACAAAACCACATAGTGGATTCAGCAACTGTAGCATTTACAAGAAAAAAGAGTAATTAAGTGTGACACGTTCACTAAAAAAAATCATTTTGTAGCAAATCATTTATTAAGAAAAATAAATAAACTTAACACAAAAGCGGAAAAAGATATAATAATAGTTTGGTCCACTTCATCTACCATTATACCTACAATAATTGGCCATACCAAATTAATAAGCATCATCCATTATTACTAAGTGCTAACCAAATGTGTGATTCCCATCTTCCGGTTCTGCAATAGAAAGTAACGTCGCGATATTGCGAGGTTCGCGATCGTGGTCCTCTTCGACTCTTCATTGGCGGTTGACGGGGACTCGGGGAGTGATCCTCTGCTCCGACGGAGCACTATTCTGATCCACCTTTGACAAAAAATCTAGCCACGTCGGTGAGGCTCCCGATTCACCCGTTGGAAAGAGCTGGATTGTGAGAACGGAGGATTCTCCAGCTATGATCGCAACTCTCGTGGCTACCGCCGCCTGGACTCGCAGGAACCCTAATTTGAGAAAGGAAAACATAGTGAAATTGAAACCCTAGAGAAGAGGGGTGTGTGAGTTATGAGTTATGTGCGGAAAGGGAAATGTTAAGAAGGATACCTGTGTGAGTTATGAGTTATGTTCTTTATTATTATTAATATGAAAAAAATATTATGGTAAGAATCAAATAAGTGTTTTTTTGTCAAAAAAAAATTATTATTGCACTGTGAAATGTAGTTTGACACCAATAATAGCAAATTACCAAATGAATATTATAACCTGATTTTTCATTTGGAAAGTTATGTTCTAACACAAAGTATAAATATTTTTAAATATACAAATTATATTTTATATTTACAATAAATTTAATTATAAGGGTTTTACCTATCCCAAATATTTGTATATATAAATCTTTATGAGTTTTATCTACATAATGTAGTTGTAGGTATAAGTCGTTTAAGATTTCACTTATACTAAGTGTATGTAAGTAAAAAAGTTTTAGAATTTTACGTACACCAAACAATTGTAACCACATGATTTTTGGAGTTTTACATACACTAAATGTTTATAAGTAGAAATATTTTTTAATTTTATATATTTATTATATTCATACAAGATTTTACTTATACTAAATGTTTATAAGTAAAAGTATTTTTTAGTTTTACCTATTATAAAATGTATCTATAGACAAAAGTATTCATAGGTATAAATATTTTTTCTTGTAATGGGTGATGAAGTAAACCTGACGTTGGGGGTATTGACTTAAACAATACACGGAGGTATGTTGGATAAATTGATTTGTTGTAGCTGTAAATTTTGATGTCAGTCTGTCTAAAAATTCTGAATTTTATTTTCCAGTGTTGTTGTTAGAGAAAACAAAAAGCTTCTTACAGTATTATTTGCAGATGGACGTGATGGCCGAGCATTCACCCTTAAGGTGATGCGTTTATTATGTTTTATCTAAATCAAGACAAGGAACCAACATCACATGCATGTTCCATAAGAATGTTACCTGCTGCAACAATTCATTAGGGTGTGAGTGTGAATATTGTTTTAATGTTGTTCAGCAACATATATTACATAAATGACAACCTGGACAAGAGGACTTGGACTTACATCTTCGGAGCTTGCTATGCCACCACTGTCTTTATTCCTTCCTTTCACAACTACAAAATCTGGTCCTTTTTGGGTCTCCTCATGACCACTTACACTGCTTGGTATCTCACAATTGCCTCAGTCCTTCACGGACAGGTAACAATAATATTCATAAATTAAGTTACATATAATTAATTATTATAATTATTATTGTATATATTAAATTATTAATTATATGCAATTGTCATTAATATAGTAGTAATGCTATGCTATATGCCATTAAAACATTCATATTTCTTAGTTTTTGCGTCACACAAAGATGAATAAAGAGAATATATATGATTTTGTTAAAGATAAAATCAAGAAGACCAAATGTATAATTTATGAAGCCATGAAAATAAGAACTAAATTTAAAATTTAACCTTTTGCAATATATTGTGGTGATATGCTACTAATTAATTATTAGTTTTGAGAGTAATGGGACAAATATATTAATGGTACAAGTATATTAATGATACTTGTACTGGTAACAGGGAGATAATGCACGCGATGTGGAAGCCTCAAAAGTTCAAGGCCATATACTTACTGGCAACCCTGTATGTGCTGACACTAACGTTTCCATCGATAGCAACAGTGCATTGGGCCTTTGGAGACATGCTTGTAAATCACTCCAATGCTTTTGCTCTCCTCCCTAAATCACCCTTCCGTGACATGGCTCTCATTTTAATGGTCATCCACCAAGCAAGCATACCCATTCATTTTTCATCTTTTGGAAATATTTCAACATTCTTAGTTTCATCCCTTACCTTTTGGTTTAATTTCCAGGTTGACATTGACTTTGAAAAGGAGCCAATAGGAACATGCACTACAAAAAAGTGATATATTTGTGGCGGCTAAAAAAGCATTTTCTGACGGTTAAAAATCGCCACAAAATTAATTTCTGACAGTCAGAATTGACTGTCAGAAATAATGACGTCAGAAAAAATTGTGGCGGTTTTTACTTGAACGCTGGTAAATCCGTCCAAAATATTGTGGCGGCTAAAAGCCGTCACAAAATTTATTTTCAGTTTTTTTAATTTTTTCCGTTTTTTGTTTCTGGCAGTTTAAAAACCTCCACAAAGTGTATTTTTCTTTTTTTTTACCAAAAATAGTTTTTTTTTTTTTGCTAAAAACAGTATTTTTTTTATAAAAAACTCATTAGTATTTCTTTAGTTTTAATAATTTCTATTAGTTCTATAATTATTTTCATTTCTATTTGATTAATAATAATAATAATAATATTTCTCTAGTTTTAATCTTTCTTCTGATATTAGTTTACAGCAAAGTTTTACAAAAATAGAAATAATAATAATAATAATAATAATAGGACAAAGATTCAGGGCATAAAACCCATACAATGGTAGAAAGCTCCAATTTGTTAAATAATTATCATAAATGGTATGTGACATTAAACTCCTTGAAATCTATACAATGAGAATAAAATCCATTAATGAAACCTAGAGTCCCTGGCCCAAAGGTACACAACATGTGCAATTAGCCACTCCTCCACATATACACAATAAGTAGCAAGTTTATAAATCCACATAGCAACGCAAATTGTTGTTAATCTATAAATACAATGTTACATTGCATCTCATGTTAACAAAAAACAATCCTAAGTTGAAACAATAATGCAACACTTACAGAAAAATTACACTAACCATAGCACATAAAGGTTCCAGACCAATTTCAGAAGCTGGTTCTTCAAGTCTCTTCTTTTCAGCTGCTTGAAAATAAATCATCACATGTAAAAATATTTAATATGACCTAGGATACAAAGCTACTAATATAAGGAGTAAGCACTACACATTGTGCTATGAGGAGCACTTCATGGATTTATGGTGATATCCTCCTAATAATGATGAAACTTGAATATCGTGTAGCACTAAAAAAAGTTACTTTCTAACTTCCAAGTTCTGTCAAATTTGCCTTTATTTACCTAAGTTCTGTGACATATCAAGCACTACAGCCTACAGGTTCATATCAATACATGACTGTTTGGAAGGAACCATATAGAGTGCCTTTTTCCTCTTTTGAGTGAGCATTTACTACAAAGGGTGTTGGCATTCAGAGAGGGAAAGCAAGTGAGAGAGTTTATAGTGAATTTAGGAAGCCAAATTTTATAAACATCCACAAGCTCCATCATGAGATCATATAAGTTCGAAAAGGCACTATCCAACACCATGGTTGTCGTTTTGGTTTATTTTTCTTCACATTTCACAATCACACTTGCAGTATATATACGAGGAGTAAAACATTTATATGTCATTTTAAATTTATCTTTGTTGCTAAATATTACGATGATATTTATTATAATTCACGAGCACTTATATATACACATATATGAATTTTTATATCGTTCTATTGTAGTAGTATTTATTTATTTTTTTTTTTGCATAAAGTTGTAGCTGGAAATAATAAGGCTAACTTCCAAGTTCTCTTATATATTATTTGGTGAGGAAAGGAAAGTAGAAGAAAAAATTGAAATGAAATAAAATATAGAAAAATAATGTATAACTCGTCAAAATAATTATTTAAATATTTTTTTCCCATAAGATTTGTACATCATGGATACCATCTCATATTAGAAACTTACTTGTACGACAAATAGAATTTTATAAATTGAATTTTCCTATCTACACATCTGTTATTTTTGAGGTGCTTGTAGCCTACTATAAATATTGTTTGCTTCAGTTAAACTGTCTCTTTGCTAGTAGGTCCTAATTAAGGTTTAACTCTTCTAAAATAGTAATACTCCAACCACTACTTCAAAGTACTGCTAAAAGAGTTTTAGTTTAGGAACAATTTGGGAATTCAACGACTAGGATTCCATTAATAAGAGTAGTGTACATACAGAGGATCAAATATTTTGGACAAAGCCGGATTTAGAAAGATGGGTCATGTAGCTATAATACCTAGCCCAAATAATGTCTTTTTCCCAATTATTTAAGTTCTTATTGTAAGAGGGTTATCATTGATTACATTATATTTAAATTGGGAGAAACAAGTCAAGATATGATCAGTAGTAGTTACTTCAAAAATTAAAGACTAACAAATGTTATTTGTTAATTATCTATTTGGTCATGAAGTCAACCAAAAGCCTAGGATGATCCAAAATTAAAGAGTTTAGATCCTTTTATATAATTATCAATTTGTGGAGGTACTCCAATACCACCCATCTGGCTATCTGCGACCAAGTCTAAGAGTAAATCAAACTTATAACCAAGTTTCATCCTTTATAAAAGCATACATGCAAAATGATCTCGTGATTATGACAATTTTACAAGATGAGAACACTGCATACATGCAAAATGCAACATATTCACGTGGCTGTCTCTGCTAAAACAAAATAAGTCAAGTTCAATTTAAATTCATAAGACAGATTATGGAAAATTAGGCAGCCTAAAGAAACATATAAAATGTCAAACTTAGCAGGTCAAGGAGAAGAATGTTATATGGCTAAAATGCAACATTTAAGTAAACAGCAGAAAAAAGTTGTCAATTGAGCAGGGAGTTGAAGATAACTAACTTGATTAACATAGTGAATAAACTTGTCCAATTTCCGAAACCAAGTTTGTGCATATTGGTACTTGAAATCTGTCCCCATTGTCCACATTATATGATTTGTACGAGTAATATTGGCCTGAAACAGGAAAGCCAGTGGAGTTGTTCACTCAAATCAGTTTCTAAGTGCAACTGACAAGCCTTAAATCATTTTTCATTTGGAGCATTTCTATTTTGATCTCAGAATTTCAGACACATCAATTATATTTCTATGTAGTAGACATTTTAAAAGGGCATTTAAAATTGCAGTATGTAGAACTAACCATCCATTCTTAAGATAAATTTCATACCTGTGATATTGCGGCTGCAACAAACTCATTTACTCTTTCAGGGACATTGTAATCAAATAAACTAACATCATCCTTCAAGGGGAAAAAAGTTTTCTTAGCACACTTACAAGAAAAGGTAATTGACCCTACAACAATATTTCGTTTTGGCGCATAAAGAACTTCGAACCTAAATGGGAGCTGGATTTTGGATCTACAGTGTTGAGTTACGATTTTTTAATATATATATATATATATATATATATATTATATTAAAGGTGGCACCCGGAATAATTGGTGATAATCATTATTTTTTTATAAAATAGTATCAACCTTTCTAGCAGTTTAATTAGACCGTCACAAAGAACCAGCCACAAAGACATCATTTTTTGGTAGTGAACTTCTCTTGCCGCTAGAGTAGCTATATCAGCACAAGCCTTCTCCAATGCAATCTTGATTGTGTCAATGACCTGAAATCCTCTGAGAGTGAATTTTTATTAGGCAGTGCGTTTTTCTCCCCCTTTAAAGTGCCCGTATCATCAAGTAGCATAGAAGCATCACATCCCTTTGTAACAAAAAAAAGAAAGAAGCAGCACATGTAAAAAAATCTACGTAAAAAATTCTATAACATTATTCCAACTAAAAGAATAACTAATTAAAATTGAGACAGCTTAATTATTTACAACGACGAAACAATCATGGAATGAAGGTGCAAGAGAGAAGCAACCATCCTTGCGTCCTTGGCCATAGTTGACCGCACGTCTCAAACAATTCCAGTCAGGTTTGGACACGTTATGTCATAGAAATTATAATAAATTTGACAGTTCACTAAAGGACTAAGGAACACAAGCCAAAATATTGAAACAAAAAGAACCATATTATTAGATTTAAACTCCATAAGTAGAAACCAGAATATGACAACATGAGAAATTAGTTAACAACTCAATTAGAATTGCTTGTGGGAA
>PYAF01003083.1:263488-279481 GCA_007407185.1 Glycine tomentella
ACACAAGCCAAAATATTGAAACAAAAAGAACCATATTATTAGATTTAAACTCCATAAGTAGAAACCAGAATATGACAACATGAGAAATTAGTTAACAACTCAATTAGAATTGCTTGTGGGAATATAAGTTGTAAACTTATACCATTTATAGGAAAATAAGCCATTATCCATGTCCCTACCACTCTAGTTTGGTACAAGTGCAAATAGAACTTCTGGACTCTGCCTTATTTCTAGAGTCATCTTAGAAATTTCAAGGGAGAGCTCTGCAGGTTCAACTTATCAACTTATTAGCACATGAGTCCAATTTTAATGAGAAAATCATCCAAAAAAACAAACAAACTAACTAGGAAAGCACGATTGATACATAACCCCACCCTAATATCTATATATAAGCACAACTCAACATATAATCCTTACTTATACACAGTTAAACCATTTACAAGTATCAAGACAAGCACGATTGATTAAACTTACTAAACAGTAAAAATAATAAGTAAAGAGGAGAATAATTAAACTTACAGTTAGTAGCTTTGGGAGGGTAGAGAGTTCTGAGAGCACCGGAATCAACAAGCAATCCACACGCGAGATCTTCCTCTTTTCCAGGATTACCAATCAGCATCTCCACCGTCTCACTCTTTGCCTTAAACCCGAACGCAATGGGATCCCAACCACTGCTCGTGTACAAAGTCTGAATAGGAATCACACACCAATCAGGAGTGACGAAAATGTTTGATAAATATTCTACCAGTACATAAATACCAAATTGATAAACAAATGGAAATATCAATTTAGGAATCAATTACAAATTCAAATCCAAATCCAAACAATCACGCACATAGATCATGAAAGATATAAATCAAATTGAAGATCATACCTCTGAAAAATGTTAAGCTCGAAATCCTAAGCCGCAATACAGAGACTACGTGTTGGATAAAGAAGACGCTGAAAAGTTAGGGCTTCCGGTTCTGGTAAGTAAGAGGAATGATACTATCAATTGAGTGTGGAATGGAAAATGGTTGAGTCTTCGATTTGGAAAAGCGAAAATTGGAGCCACTTTGAATCACCGAGTTTGGATCGAAACAATCGCTACGCGACTTTGTCGTCGATTTACACGAGTTTGGGAAACTAGATGAAGAGTTTTGATTGTTTTTTAAGAACCCTAAAACGCTGGTGATCTTCAAGCAAAACACTAAGCAAGACTAAGAAAGAAGATAATGCAAGAGTTATTGTCAGGAAATGGAAAAAAGCAAACGTTATGAAAAGAGGAGGAATGAGTAAAAAATTAAGAAAGTTTTAATCAAATTAAGTTTTAATATTATGATTTGTGACTACTAATACATAAACTTAGAAATTAATATATTTTCCACGGTTTTATTGGATCGTCAGAATTGATCAGCCACTAAACACCAACTTTTTTGTAGTGACAGAAGGATGGAAAGAATGTTTACTTGAGGGATATCTGGCCATCCACTCAAGAAATTGCAGAGGTAAATAATGTTTGCTTTTCTGATTATGTGAAATTACTCTACAAATTTGACAGTGTGTACAACAAATTTGACACTGTTCAATCCAGTGTGTTGCCTGACTTGTTCCAAAGACCAAAAGTACATATGAAGCTATTACCAAAGGCAACGCTATGTGGAACCAACTACAAGTTCCTGCTACGACCCTGTACTCATGGGACCCAAGTCAACATATATTCATGAACTTCCATACTTCAAGGGCTTGACCATGGATCCTCTTGGATCTCATGGTGTGAAAGATTGCTATTTTTTTGATATTTTTTGTAGGAAATTGCAAAAACTATGTCTGAGAATGATGATACCTTATGGTCTTTGGTGAAAATGGGGTACAAGCAGGTGGAGGCTTTAATTGCCATAGAAAGATTAGGTGCGTTTTGTATGATCCATTCATATGTATGGCTTCAGTTGTTAGCTTGTTATTTTTGCAAAAATGATATAAATTTATTTTATTATCGTTTCTTGTTGTATGATACTATGATTCATTATCTTCAATTGATTTTGAGCATCTTAATTTGTGTCCCTTGGGCTCAATTGAAAAAAGAAATTGTTGCTCGATTATTTTTCTTTCATAGGTTTAAAGATTGACATTTTATTTACTGTATTTATTTTGAGAACAATCATCTTAGAAAGATCAATTTTTTGATATTTTTAAAATAAAAAACAAATTCTAAGACGGTTTAGAAGCAAATCGACATAAAAATCTAGATTTTAAGACGATTTAAAAACTGTCGTGGAAAGTGTTGATTTTCTATGACGATATCTTTAAAGACGATTTTTGAACCGTCGTAAAATGTGCTATTAAACCGTTGTACAAAGTTGTTTTTTAGTAATGTATCAAGAACAAGATCCCATGCTATATACTTGTATATTTAGTGATCTTGAGAATGCAATTAAAATACAATCATAATTTTCCTCATTGCCACCTTTTGAGTTGGTGAAGGATTAAAGGGAGATTTCGAATATTCAATTTGTTTAGTAGAAAATAAAAAGGAACACATCCTAGTAACTTTGTAACAAAATTGTAAGTTTCATATTAGTAAAAACATAAAAAGGTTGGAAATCCCTTGAATGCTTTTATTTTGGAAAAAAAATTATTATTCACTTCAATGTGCTTGGTACGTTCATAGAATTTAGAATTCTCCGAAATGTGAAAAGCAACCTAACTATCATTAAAGTTGCATACGCATGGGATACTAAGGCTTAAGAGAATGCCCTCCATCCATTAAAGCTTGCACAAGGTATTAGCCGCCGCAGGATACTCAACTTCTTTAAAGGATTAGGGATACATTATTTTTTCTCTTTATATATAGAAATTAAAGACAAGTATTACAAGATTTACAATAACTCATTTAGTGAGAACTTCTAGGACATAACAATGGCAATAAATTTGTAAGCTTAGTGGAACCAATTTAAAGAAGAAAAGTGGACATATCAACGTTATGAGTTATCTAAGAAGTAAGAACAATTTCTAATTATAATAATTATATACATGTTAGGAGATTGAAGGATAAAGCAATGCTCCTTGAATAGTAGTCTCTAGCTTCCTTAAACTTTTTCTGCTTGAAAAACTCATTAACCTAGAATATACAAATGGATTGCAGTATCAGCATCATATAGGACAACAATACTAAAATCAATATATTATAATTTCCTAACAGATCAATCTCCCCTTACCCTGTCACCCCGAGGCCAAAACAGAGGGGAGAAAAAACCTACCAAATCTTTCTCAGAAACAACATCAGGAACATCTTCAGGAACAAAACTACTATGCACACGATTGAAAGGATCATTAATTCTTGACAAATCATATTGTCCTGGAGAATTTCTTGCATGGTCAAAAGAAATGGTATCTCCTTTTGATGCATACTTATAAAACCCGGTTCGGCCCGGCCGGTTGGACCGGTCCAACCAAAATCCGGTGGCATGACCAGGCCGGGTTGGCTATCGGACCGCTCATGCATGTGACCCGGTTTGACCCCGAGAAAATCGGACGATTTTAGGAAGAACCGTAAACTCGACCGATGTTTAAGACCCGGATCGGGTTGTGCACTCGTCGCCGTGACGCGAAGGAAAAGGAAGAAGAAGCACTGTGAAACTGAAATGGAGAAGCTACACGAAGTGGAAATGGAGAAGATAGGCTACAACGAAGAGTTAAGCGGAAATGGAGAAGATAAGCTGCAGGATGAATTATTTAATTCAAAAATTCACATAGGCGCTGCACACAGAAAGCGAAAGCGGAAATGGAGAAGTAGATGAGTGACGGCTGAGGCACAACGAATTGAACCAAGATAATATATATTAGGAATTAGGTTTAGGTTTATTTGGGCCAATTTACTTCCTGTACCCCCTTTTTCGCTTTTTTTACTCCTTTTGCTCATTTTTTTAATTAAAAATTGAATTTGTGTTTTAATTTAAGTAGTTTCTATTTATACTCTCATTTATTATTAATACACTTTACTTCTATTATCAACTTTAATACTTCAATTGTTATTTTAAATTTTTGAGCATATTTTTCTTAATCAAATAATGTTAGTTATATACTTATATATAATGTAATTTTAAACTTTTTAATATAGACCGGATCAAACCGGGCCAATTACTGATCTACCGGTTGGACCACTGACCCGGTGACCCATTAAACATATTTAGGATATGCAAAATCAAGGAGTCATTTTCCTCGTCATTGCCCCATTTTAGTACAAGGATGCATGGAAATTAATAGAAGAACCTTACAAAGAAATCATTCTATTTCCATAATTTCACTTCATTTCGTTCCATTTCGCTAAATTAACTGGGCAAAAAAGTAAATGCTCAGAATATCCAACATGCTAGTGTTAGTGTCTCACTAAAATCAAACAGTAAGGTAGTTCAAAATAGTAGGGATAAAGATTTTGAAAACATATCTCAATCATTCAATCAAGGCTAATATGAGGTTGAAAACAAAAAAATACACAAGCATTGGAATCCTCATTCGGCATTTGTTCTAGTCCTTTGTTTCCAAACTAAATAAATGATTTTCGCAACTTCAACATAGCACGATGAATGAGATATATATATTTACATGTAAGAAAATGCTTGGGCGGAAGTCCCAAACACACTCACAACAGAGATCCCTTAACAAGATCTCAGAACCAAAAAATTTAATGTTTCAGTAAACTAAATTAGTTTATTCCAGCAAACATAAAGTCAACAACAACAAAAGGTAAGGTCAGTTACATGAAACACTAAAACATCAAAAATAAAAATAAAAAAGAAGTCTTCATTGTCCTCCCATCTCGAGGTAACCTTGATTCTATACCATTTGAACAACAATAATAAGAATAAAAAAGAAGTTTTTAAATGTAACCATCTTGAGGTCGATGAAACCGTCACCGTTTCGGTCGAGCTCCTCAATCATGTGTTTCAACTACTTGTTCATCGTTTTGGATTCGAGCGCAGAGAGGTAGTCCTTCAGCTCCTTCATCGAGATTTTTCAGCCGTCGTTCTTGTCGAACTTGTGAGAGTAAAAGAGAGATAGCAAGTGTGTGTGTGTGTGAGAGAGAGAGAAAATGTCTTGAGAAAAGAAAGAGAGTGAGAGAGGTAACCCTAAGCTTGAGTTTTGAATTTCAAATTTCAAATGAGCTGAGCCTTTTTGGAGTATTTTGAGTCTGGAATGGCACTTTGTGAGCTGAGGGAGCATTTTGAATTTTGTGAGGTGAGGATTATGTGAGCTGAGGAAGAAAAGTTACAAAAATTGAGAAAGAAGGAGAGGCTACCACATTAGAAAAGCAAGCTGAGAGGCGCTGAGAGAGTGACACTTGTCCTAAACTATCTTCTTTTATTATAAGATAGTAGATAGAGATAGTAGATGTATAGAGAAATTGTAACATTTGTGGCAATTTATTGAGACCGTCAAAATAAAATTGCTAGAAAACCACTATCTTTTTTGTAATGATCATTAGGTCGCTCAGGTTAGGACACCCTTCACGGTGATGGGCTAGGCCCTAAAATATTCTTAGTCAAGTAAATGTTGCAATAATTTTTTTATGATGTGTTGCAATATTTCTTTATGTCAATAAATTCGAATGTCAATTTTTTTATTTACATGAATTTTTTATGGTATGTGTGATAAATTTTTGTTCGACGAAAAAATGACAACATTCTAATTATTTTATAACGTTTGAAAAGAACGAGAAAATGTGTTTCTATAAAGAAAACTAGGGCTTTCAAAAAACAAACAATAAAAAATAAAGGAAACTAACTTTGTTGATCACAATTAATCATAAGAACATCTGCAAATAGAAATTTCTTAAATTATATTTTTGTCTTCATAGTATTTTTTGTAGTTCCCATAATATCATATTATTCATAAGAAATTTATACACAATTTTACTCTCTAAGAAATTTTAAGAAACTCAAAATTTTATATTTTTTAAATTATAAAATGATTAAACACAATGACATTGAAAAAAAATAGTTAGATAAATAAATATTTTTATTGATAATAAACAATTTCTTGTAGAAAATACAAATTTTATTTTTAAGAAATTCTTTTTGTCACATAAATTTATTCCAATAAAAAAACTACAAAAAATAATGTCTTTATCTAAGAAATCCTCCAACAAACCCTCATCAGTTTTCCACAAGAGTAATACTGATGATGATTGTCTAAAACTGCAGTTTTCAATTCAAACCGGATGATGATTATAAAAAATTGGAGTTGTATATTCGAATTGAACTTGGTCATCACAGGTTAAAAAAAAATTCAGGTTGAAACAAAGATAAACCAATTTAATAATGGACTAAAATTTTTTTTATCCAACTAATTAACCCATCTCTCTACATATATTACAAGCCAAACGAGTTGATGGATGGTTCATCTTGTTTTTTTTAAGTCACTTCATATTTCTTAATAATGTGAATAAGATAATATTTTAATTATATATATATGTGTATATATATATACAATAATTATGTAAAATAATCAATTTTCTGATACATTATATTATAATATATTGTCATACTTTTAAATTAGAATTTAATTTTGATACATTATTGGTGTAATCTTTTTTACGTTATCACCAATTAAAAATAATTTTTAAAATAATTATAAAAAATATAATAATCTCACTATTCATGGTAATTTATGTTTGAATGATAATATAAAAAAAAAACTTTTACAGTAAATAATAATTATTTAAATTAATAATATTTTTTTCATAATTACTAATTACATTTTCGAGTCACAACGTTATGAAGTCTATCACAGTTAAAAAAAATAGCTCAATATAATAATAATAAAAAGAGAGAGAGAGAGAGAGAGAGAGAGAGAGAAACTCATTACCTAATATGAAAAGAGCTCGTCGTCTCACACACAAAAGCACGTTAATTATATGTTACTTGTTGACATAGGATATTATCTCATAAAATATTGAAACTTATCATGTTCATTCTCATTCTATTTCCTTATTTGAAATAATAATATTTAAATGATTGTTATTTTCATTAAGTTTGTTGTCCTTTCATTTGCTTTATCAACTAGACTCAATGCTCCTACACAATGAAATAAACTATTAGCCATACTATAATTAACACCTAAAAGTTTTAATTGGAACAAATGATGTATAACATGTTTGTTTTACCATTCTTGGCTCCCCAAAACCCACGTTCAACCAAAAGCAAGAAATCCTTCCTTCTCATAGAATGGTGTTTTGAAGCAAGCAAACGGCATCCAGCGTGTAAACAAACATATTCGTTGAAGTTCCAAAAAATATTCTTATAATTTATTATCAAACGAAATAATGATATACACATTTTTTATTCATTTTCTAAATTTGGGACCATCGATTACTCGATCCACGAGTGACCAATTCGTGTCAAGTTAAATAATTTTCGACCTTGTTAGGTTGAGGTAAAAGGATTTTAAATTTAAATTTTATCAATTCAACCTATATTTTATATTGGGATAATTGAATCAACTCCCTAGATTCAACTCGTTTTGACATTTCTATACAAAGCTCTCAATATTTTTTATTTATTAGTTTTGTTAAATATAAAATTAATTATAATTAATAGGAGCAAAATTCAAGATATAATCCTTTATGATTCATGTTCATGCTAAAATAAAAACCTTCATAATTTTATCTGCTACGTGTCAATAACTACGTAATTTCCTCTACGTTTTGATAATGGCCGTAGTAGTAGAAATGTCGAATACAAGACCGAAATTTCTCTCTTTCTTCTTTGTCTAGTCTACGCGTTGTTTATAATAGACAAATAATTTTATAAAAAGAGAAAAAAAAAAAACTATAAAGAAGAGTGTAGAAGAAAATGAAAATGGCTTAACTTCAACCATGACAACGAAGCCTGGAGTCCATTCATGTATGACTAAAATCATCTTCCCATTGTTTTTTCTTCATACACATGGGTAGTGTGTACGAATATGGTCTACTTTTATTTAAAGGGAAGAGATGAGAAATGATTGCTTGGAAATAAAAGAAACGTCAGTTATTCTGTTACATCAGTTTTATTTATAATAAATGCCATATCATTTTTAATTTGACGTTTTCATATCACTTTCATAAATAAAAGGCGCGTATCTTCATAGTGATTCTGCTTTTAGTTTTGGAAAAAAAAATATTATCAATTTAAAATTATTTGTAGTTAATTTGTTTGTATCTGAAATATGTAAATGTTTTTAGGTTTAACTTTATATTGTTATTGTATATTTTTTTATCGATAAATATTAATTATTATTTTATTTGTTTTTTTAGTGAAAGAGATTGGACCCAATACATTTTTTTTCTTCTTGCTTCAATCACGTGGACAATCATATAACTTCAATGTAATATAATTTTTAGGATACCAATCTTTGTACTTTTACTTATTTAAATTTGATCTCTCAAAGGACGTAAAATACATAATAAACGTACTTAGAAATATTGGAAGAACATATTTTAGATTACTTAGGCTTACATAAAGTATGATTATTAGAGTATTCTTTAAATATGTTAGATTAAACCTTGATTTCTAATCGTTGATTGTTAGGAAATACAAAGTTTACTATTTTGATGGTTTCTTCACGTAGAATGGGATAGGTAAATGAAATTATTTGGAAAAAAAATTACATTCACGAAAGTTGTCGGATACTTTCTTTCATTATGTGTAAATATATATCTTCTCGTCTTTTTCATTAGTGTTGAATCTTCCACCTTCAAACAACGATGTGAGTAAATACTTCTAAAGACATTATGACGCTCAAATCAGGTTAAGTTAAGATGCATGAATACTAGCTAACAAGCAAAAATGAATAGAATATAATAGTGTGTATTACCTTAAGAATCTATCTCTTTATATATACATATTTATGGGCTTCAAGGTCCATGGATCTTAGTTTTAAATAGAGCAGTCAAAATGGTTAAGCCCGATTCTAGCTCGTGTAGGCCTCGCATTATAAAGCCTATGGATTGAAATGACCCAAAAGCTTGTAGGTCTAGGTTGGGCATGGGCATTAAGTTTAATATTATGAATACTTTTTTAGTACTCAAGTCAAGTCATTCGAAAATCAACTCCGAATGAGATCAACCAAAAATAGCCGCGATCGAGGTCGACCAAAAATAATTCTAACCAAGGTTGGTCAAAATTAACCATATACGAGGTTGGCCAAAAATAGCCTCGAACAAAGTCAACTAAATATAGCCCTGAATGATATCGCCTGAACACAACCTAGCTAATGTCAGCCAAACACAGCCTAGGTAAAGGTCAACTGAAAACAATTTGGTCGAGATCAACCAAAAACAACCTCGATTGAGATCGACCAAAAAAAGTCTTGCCCAATGTTGATCGAAAACAACCTTGACCGAAGGTGTCCAAAAATAGCCCTAGCCGAGGACAGCTGAAAATAGCACTAGCCGAGGACAACCAAAAACAACTTTGGTCGAGGTCAATCGAAAATTAACCCTAGCTGAGAAAATAGTTTGGTTGAGGTCGGCTAAAATTAACCTTAGTCGAAGTCAACCAAAAATTTACCCTAGTTAAGGTTAACCAAAATTAGTCTGGTCAAGGTCGTCCATAATTAACTCTAGCTGAGGTCAACCAAGAAGAGCCTCGTCGAGATAAAAATTAGCACTGGCCAAGGAAGACCAAAAACAACCCTAGTCGAGGTTGATTAGCCAGAAAAAGCCTTGTTGAGATTAACCAAAATAGGTCTGGTCGAGGTTGGTCAAACATAGCCTTGACCGAGGTCAGTCGAAAACAACCTTGGCCTAGGTCAACATAAAACAACCCTAGCTTTGGTCATAAAAAATAACCCTTGGTCAAGGTCAGCCAAAGCAGTCTTGGTCAAGGTTGACCGAAAATAATCCTAGCCTATGTTAACAAAAAATAGTCCCATCGAGGTCAGTTGTAAACTGCCTTGACAAAGATCAGTCAAAAATGTCCCAGATAAGGTCAACCAAAAATAACCTTCATGAAGATAGATAAAAAAAAATCCCCATCGAGGTCATCCAAAGATAGTCTTGATTGAGGTCGGCCAAAAATAATCCTAGACAAGGTTGACAAAAATCAACCCTAACCGACTAATTTTAAAATATTTTTTGGATAGTAGATAAAATCACTTTTTAAAATAGTATGACCCGTGGACTAACCCTAATTCTAGTCTCATATTAAGTGGGTTGTGTGGGTTAGGGCTCTATAAGGCCCTATTAGGGAGCTAAGGCTAGTAGGGCCAAAATGGAGGACCAAGTGGTTTGGTCATAGGGCCATTTTGAGAACTCTCCCTTTTAATTAAAGGGTTCAATGTAATTCAAAATTACATAGAGTAATATGTTAACAAAAGAAGCTACAAAATGAGAGGAAGTCAAATGTTTTTTGAATAATAAAAATAAACAATGAAACATTGCCTTTTTTTTATTTAGAATATAATGCATATGTTGTTTTTAATCTATGTCAATAAAAAATATAAGGGTAAAATATGTTTGGGGTCCCCATAAAATTTGAAAAAGATTAATTTTGTCTTCATAAATGTTTTCATATTAATTTGGTTTCTGTTGTAAAAATAAAACATTTTTGCAGTGACAACTTTGTTAGATGGTAGTGACGAGGCTATCATCCTTACATGTGTAATTTGATTACAAATGAAGTAAACAATTTATGATAGTTAAAATCTTCACAAAATGAACTAAGCAATTTCTAGTGGCAAAAAAACCCAAAAAAAAATTAATTTTGTCACTTTTTATGTGATTTTCTTGCACTTTTTGATGAGATTAGGGAGAAAGATGAAACAACAATGGGTTCTTGTGTCTTTTGAGTGTACTTGAAAAAATAGAAAGATTAAATAATTAAGTCCATTAGTTAAGTCAGAGAATCGTCTAACATAATTATAAAAAATGTTTTATTTTTACATAATCAAATAATACAAAAATTTTATGAAAATGAAATTACTACATTTTAAATTTTATAGGGATTCATAACATATTTTACCCAAAATACAAAGTAAAAAGAAACATAAAAAATTATTTAATATCACATGTGATGTCAAGTTTTTCATATATTCATATAACGGAACTTATGAGAACAAAATTGAAAACTTCTCGGAAACTTTATCTCCATATAAAATACTATTTAAACACGCAATGCCTGAAAAAACAGCAACATAGCAATTTCGTCACGGTTATGTGTTGTGGTTGTGGTAATGAGTTGAAGTTGATGGTGCTGTGAATCATATATGCAATGAGGTCAATATATATAGTCAATCTGATAATAACTAAATTAAGAAACTTTTTCTATTTCAAAGAGAAAAGATCAATGCTGCTATCTAGTCCTATAGCTAGCTATACATAATTCAGCCAACCTATGCTCATTTCTTTCTGAACTTGTTATTACTTAGCCTTCCTATTATAGCAAAATTTGGTCAAATAAAGGAATACAAGTTGCCAATGATGATTGACTCCATAAAATAGTTAGATGGAAAATTTTCATTAATAAATATTGGATTAATTTAATATTCTTCAATGCAATTTCATTGGTAAGTACATGCCTGTATTTTTTTAATCCCTAGGTATATATATGACTATATGTAAATAAATAAATATTATAAGCTTTTTACCGAAATATTTCATATGTTCATGTGTATATATAGATGATCAATGACTCAATGTGATATACAATTACTTAAAAAGTCATGTAAAAATGATTTAGCTTTTTCAAAAACTCACATGTTGTGTATTTTAAACTAAATAAAAAATAATAAAATAAATCTAATAATTAATATTTATTCTTCTACTTTTACATAGAAGAGTCCCCTCATCTAATACGATTTTGTAGATGAATATATCAAATAAAAACTCTTGTTATTGTGACAAATAAAAATAATAAATCGTGTTCGTTAATCATATTTAAATACCCAAAATTAAAAGATAACTATAACTAATTTTTATAAATAGCTATATGGCTACTAACTTTTTAACAGTAATCATCTATATATTTATGATTTGAATTTCTCAGACTATGTTGTTTTTTACTCCAAAGAGGGCTAAGGGGCTAAGGGCCCAAACAAAAACAAACTAATAAGAAAACAAGTGGGGGCATAGAATTCCAGGTCGATTCTAACGTGAAATCCCAATTTTTGGGCTTCATTGGGCTTCACCGGTGAAGCACTGTCAATTACCATTAGATTTATTTATAAAATATTCAATGACTGAGATGTAAGAAACGGAACCAGATCAACTGATTTTTTTCATTTTTCTGTTAAATTTTTTTTCTATTCCTTGCTTCTCATTGACACTAGGTTTTTTTACACTCTCCCTTCTTCTCTAATGGCTGAGATTGCTTCAAATTGCTACATTTCACAAACCAAATGTAAGGACCCTCCCTGCGGCGCGGGTGGCGCCAGATCCCATGCTGATAGCGCCAGGATTCTTCTACAGAAACCCTGTTAAGGGTGTGGCGCGGTTAGCGCCAGGGCTGGCACGGACAGCGCCAGACCCACTGGAATGTGGCGCTAGGGGCGCCAAGCTCGCGCTGAGAACGCGAGACTCTCGGTAGGTTCACGCCAGGAGCGCCAGAGTTGGCGCTGGGGGCGCCAACTGGGTTTGGAGTGTGGCGCAGATCGCGCGGGGTGTGGCGCTAATCGCGCCACAAGTTCGGCAGGCTCGTGCTGGTAGCGTGGAGGTGGCGCTGATGGCGCCACGATGTCAGTGCAGTTGGCGCGAATAGCGCGAGATCTGGCGCGGATCGCGCCAGACCTCGGACAGGCCCAGTATAAAAGGCCAGATCGCGTTTTGCAGAGGAGAAACTCTTCTCCTTCTTCCTCCCGCGTCCCAACCTCCATGGGAGAGCTTCCCAAGCTTCCTAAACCCATAGTTCTTCACCCATATCACTTCCAAAGCTAAGTAAATCTCCTAGAAACCAAGTGGGAGTGAGAATCCTTCCTCCATAACCTTTGAAACCCCAGAAATCTCTTTCTTTGAGAGAGGTTGAAGAGAACTCGAGCTTGGGCGAGGAATGGCGGTGTTTCAGCTGCACCAAGGCCAGGGAGAGCAGCCTAGAGGCCTTCCTTATCTATTCTGAGGTAAGAAACTTGAGTTTCTCCGATTGATTTTGGGTTTAGGGGTTTTGATGAATAGTGAACCATCTATGATAGAGCTAGAATTAGCTCTGGGTCTAGTTGAGAGATGTGTTTAGAATGATGTGAGGAGGAAGGATTAGCTTTCAGTTTGTGATTTGGTGAATGTTGGTTTTGGCTCTAGGTTGTGCATGTGTGACTTGGACTGAGTCACTTGATTTGAGACATGCAAGAGCCAAAATGATGGGCTTGAGGTGCCTGATAGGCCATGGAGACGGTGTCTGGTGAGATAGACCGCCCAAGCCCTGAGAAACCTAGAGGATTTGGGTTGTTAGAGCTTTGATGCTCACTGATGATGGCTTGTGTTAAGTCTGGAATGACTCTGAGGCCATGGATGGATCTGAGATAGACCATTGAGGGTCTATGGAAAGGCTTGTAGAGGATAAGCCTGATAAACCTTAGGCAGATGACCTGGGTGATAGAAGGGACTGAGGTTTCCTTCTCTGAGGCAGCGGATGTCTGCTTGATGAGCTTATGTATGTTTATATACTTGAATGGTCTATGATGTCTGTTTGTATGCCTTGGTAGGGCTTGACACAGTGGGTGTCAGAGGAGCAGACCATCAGTCAAGGCTAGAACTGTAAGGCACAGCTTTCCAGGTAAGCTCATCGTTCTGGGGATTATTCCCTTTCTCTTGTTTGCCGCCATGTGGGTGGTTTGGCATGCTATGTGTGAAATATTTATATATGTGTATATTTTGATGTGCATGTTGTTTTTGGAAAGGCCAATGTGGCCTATTGATGTATTGATGGCCTAGTGTGTGCTGGGCTGGAATGATGAACCCTAGGATAGACACTGAGACAGTGTGAGGGTAATGAGACACCTGATGTGGCAGGTGTGGGTGGGCAAGGGCCTTTGATGGATGAACACTGTGAGGTGTTCAGTGATCCAGATGGGATGCAGACCATGAGATGGTCTGTGATGGAACCTATAGGATACTGGAATAGTATCGGGCTAGCTGAGGTTCCCTAGCCAGAGGAAGAGTTTGAGGACTCCCTGGAATAGCTGAGATTCCTTAGGAGGTGCCACTGCTCTCCGCCTAAAGTCCTAAGGGTGGATTGCTCTGTATGGATGTTCCTCCTTAGGCAGTGATGTTGAAAAGTCCTGGATGTGATTGTCCTGTAAAGGAGGTTCTTGCCCAGGCATACGTGATGAAAGTCCTGAGGGATTGAGAGCTCCCGGTGTGGATAGTCTCTCTCAGGTATCTGTTTGGAAAGTCCTGAGGGATTGAGAGCTCCCTGTGTGGATAGTCTCTCTCAGGTAGTCGATGAGTAGTCCTGGGGGATTGAGAGCTCCCTGTGTGGATAGTCTCTCTCAGGCAGTGGAAAGTCCTGTGGGATTGAGAGCTCCCTGTGTGGATAGTCTCTCACAGGCAGAGGATTGGAAGTCCTGAGGGATTGAGTGCCTCCGTTGTGAGATGATATCTCTCAGGCAGTGGACTGGAAAGTCCTGACGGATGGAGTGCCCCCGGTGTGGGATGATCTCTCTCAGGAATGTATGGTGAAAGTCCTGGAGGTGATTGCCCTATATGGATGTTCTTGCCCAGGCATGTGCTGTGAAAGTCCTGGATGGGTCAGGCATTAGACAGATATGTTGTATCTCTAAGAGAGGGCTTCCCGAGGGGATGAGAGCCTAGGGCCTCTTAGATGAGCCATATCTGGATTCCTTAAGTCCTGAGTAGATGACTCAGGAAATGTTTGTTTAGTGGATGAGGCGGTGCCTCTCTGGTATTAGAAGTGTCCAGTTTGCTGACACTTATGTTATGTACCTCTGTGAGACGAGTCTGGGATGGCTTGAGAGCTAGTATGAGGTGGAATACCTCTGATGCTGATAGCATCCAGCAGTACCCAGATAGCTGGGGAATGAGTGATAGCCAGGATGATGTCCTAGGCTGTGTTATGTTTGTTTATGTGTGTGTGCTTGGGGGTGAACTAGGGTAAGGGAGGATCTCCCAGGACCCTGAGCTTACTGAGATGTTTATCTCACCCCTGTTGTGGGTTGTGGTTTTCAGGTGCTTCTTGGGGAGAGGAGCAACCACAGGGCAGGAGGCCCGAGCCGAGTATGCTGGAGTGGTCATGGGCTGCAGATGAAGACTAGAAGAGTTTCTTTATTTGATCTCTGTCTTGTACCCTGTATAGGGATAGGGTGATGGTGTACACCCATTGTACTGTACATATATGGATATATAACCACTGTTGTGGTAGAAACTATGAGTTGTATGTATATGTACAGGTTATGCTATATGTGTGAGTTTATGTTTCCTCCTTATTATCTCTGTTTAAATTTCTGTGTTTTCTACCTATTGTTATATATTTTTTTTTTGTGTATGTTATCTGGATCAGCAGGGGCCTGTGTATATGCTTTGTGTTGTGTGTTTTATATTCCATGCATAATGAAATCAAGAAAATCGATTCTATTGTTTTCGCACCGCGTTTAGTTAACGCTGATATCTCGCTTATGATATTATTAATGATAACACGTCCGGAGTGTTACACCAAAACTTGCTGTGTTTCACCAACAACGCATTCAGAAAATTAGGATTAACAAAATTCTAATCACGTAAATTTAATATTTTCTATTATTTTTTATTTAAACGTAAAAATATTTTTTAATTTTAGATAATATTTAAATAAATTATTTAAAAGTAAAAAAATTAAAAATATAGTACATAAAATGATATATTTGAATTAGAAATATTTTCTAAATTTTTTATATATTTTATTTAATACTTTTAATTTTTGGTATATCTAATTTCAAATATATCATTTTATGTACTATATTTTAAATTTGTTTACTTTTAAATAATTGATTTAAATATTATCTAAAATTAAAAAATATTTTTACGTTTAAATAAAAAATAATAAAAAA
>PYAF01003083.1:281954-302975 GCA_007407185.1 Glycine tomentella
TATTATATCATTAAATTATATTATATTTTAAGTATTTTTAAAAAATCTATAATTATTTTTTATTTTGTTAATTGATTTTTTAATTCAAAATTATTTATAGTTTTTTAAATTTTTTTTAAACTTTCTGGTTGAAGAACTGCTACAGTGCTATAATTTTTTATTACTTTCTTTTTTTATTTTTTTTACATTAATTTAATTAAATAATTTTTCAAAACTTAAATATTAAATAGATTAATTTTATTTTTAATTAGATTAATTTATTAAATAGATTAATTTTATTTTTAATTTTTAAAAAACTTAAAATCTAGAAAGTAATAAAAAACACAAATAATTGTACTGTTGGAATGCGTTGTTATATAACAGAAGGCATGTTGGGAACTTAATATTTTTTTTGTCTTTTTAACATAAATTAAGAGCACATTAGTGATGCCATCCATTTACAGTGCATGTAGTAAGCATGAGAAAGTCAAAATAAAAAGAGTATGTACGTTTTTAAGCTTGTTTCATACTCATTTCATAATTAAAAACACAAATAATTGTACTGTTGGAAGTCGTAAACTTATTTACGGCTTACAACAGTTTTACTTTTTTTTCTAAATTTTTTTATTCTTAAGTTTTTTATTATTTTCTTTTTATAATTTTATTATATTTATTAAATAAATTTGACAAACAAATTAATCAAATAATGTTTATTTTTTTAATAGTTTTCCAAAATATATTCTAATATCAAAAAAGTTTTAGAAAACGAAAAATGTTATAAAATAATGTTTTTAAAAATTAAAATATACAAGTAAAAAACTTAAATAAAAATAAATAACAAATTTAGAAACTATATTAAATAAAATAATATTAAATAAAAAATATATCTTAATCAATTTATTAAATATTTTAATTACCCATATATTAATTTAATGGTTTTTTAATTTATTACGTTTTAATAATTATAAATAATTATGTGTTAATAATTATAAAAGTAACAAAATAGTTTAAAGTCCTATAAAACCTGACGACAATTTGTAAACTTTATTTTTTAAAAATTTAAACACTATGATAATATATAATGCTAATTATTTTTTCATGATTTTTAAATCCATAAATACACGCTATAGTCCAATAAGTGATGGAAGCTGCATTAATATCCAATTCAGACTTTAGAGCAGGTACTTTGTCTTTGAGACGTCCGACTTAATAAAAACGCAGGTTCAATTAGCCATCACGTCCAACTTCAAAGTCGTACATCTATTTCCGACTTTAAAGTCGTAAGATCCGTAAAAATTAAAAATGCAGAAAATAAAATTTTTATATATTTTTTTATAATAAAAATTTCAAAAATAACCAAAATTAAATTGGAAAAAATAAGAAAATACAAAAAGGGATATAAAAGGCAAATAAGCTATTTTTTCATTTATTATTTTGTATAAAATAATTATTTCGGTTTCATTTTTTTTGTTTTATTTAATATATTTTAAAAACAATTAATTTAAAAACCCTTTTTATTAATTTAATATATTGTTTTATTTCAATCATTTAAAACGTAAATAAATTTTAAATTTTTTTTACTACCAAATTACAAATTTTTTATTCTTAACTAAATCGTGCAATTACCAATTTTCAAACACAGGCTATATTTTTAATTATTATCATTTGTAATTTCAAATTTAAAAGATAAAATTCAACTATACTTCATAATTAATAAATACATCGTGCCATTAACAACTTTCATATTTTCTCATAACTTATACAAAACATGGAGGAGGTGCATGATCTTATACGACTTTAAACTCGTCACCCTTGATCTATTTAATATATATTTTTTTTATTATTTTGATTAATTTAACATGTTAAGTATTTTTTAAAAATCTATAATTATTTTATATTGTCTTAATTATTTTTTTAATTTAAAAATATTTATAGTTTGTTTTTAAATAATTTATTTCTATGATTTGTTTATATAAATTTTATTTTTTGATTTAATGAATTTAATATTATTATTTTGTATATTATAATAATTAAATTTAAATGTTATTTATGACCGTGCTACCCTAAGTTAACTCCCACTAAAACAATTTAAAATTGTTATTAATCTATCGACATTTACGTTTACTCATAATTTAATTTTTTATCATTAAAAAATTATAAATCATTTTAATTTTTCTAT
This sequence comes from Glycine tomentella, assembly GCA_007407185.1. Classification (NCBI taxonomy): domain Eukaryota; kingdom Viridiplantae; phylum Streptophyta; class Magnoliopsida; order Fabales; family Fabaceae; genus Glycine; species Glycine tomentella. The sequence continues at coordinate 284,113 of PYAF01003083.1, forward strand.
CAATTAAGTAAGTAATCAGTTTGTAATTTGAAACCTACAACCTATTCACCTGGTAATATTTATCTATTAAAATATTACATATTTTTTTTTGGTGTTGCCAATTTTATTTTTTTTTTCTTTTAGTAAATAACCTGTTATTGTAAGTAAAAATGAGTGATTCATCTATGAGTCCCTAAATAGGGTGGTTGATGTTAGAATCCACCTGAAATCTCGAAGAAAGCATACACAGATATGAACAGGACATGCTCTATTACATGGACCCCCCATTTCACTCACTATCGAAGTCATGCCTCATGCGTCTGTATCTATATTTGAAAGATAACAATTTTGAAACAAGCACGGATCGATCATTTTTTTCAAACAGGCACGAATCTTTATATTATACCGTACACTATGTACTAGTCACAACATATATTAATTAATATGAGATTATTTTAGTTTAATTAATATTTTTGAACTATTTAATTTTTAAATATACAATTAGATTAAATATTTTAAAAATATATTATAATTATTTATAAAAATTCTATCTAACTAAAATAAGATTGTATCTCATAAATAATACATATTTATGCCAAAAATTATATCATACACTACATTTTTTTTTCTTTTTAATTTTGCCGTACACTGCAGAAATGCGCGTTTATATGAGATGAATTGAATGTCATTGACGAGTGAAGAATCAAATTGTGGACCCTAATCCAATAGAGAGAACACGTATAAATTACATAACAAATATGCACGAACGTCAAAAATCCGCTACCGGCATGAATACCACTCAACGTTTTAATTTCAACATCCTTCACACTTTCAAGGAAAGCAACGAAAAATGAGGGTTTGAAAAGATTGCGACGACGTGTTGCAACAAAAGTTGGAAAGCTTTGGAAAGAAGAGTGAAGGACATGTTTTGTTTAGATACTTTTTATTTCTTATAATTTTAATTTATAAATATAAAATATCTCTTTATTTTTATTTTTAAATGTTTGTGAAGATAATAATATTTTTATTATTAATTTTACTGTTTTCCATATACATATTTAAAAATAAGAAATAAAATGAAAATAAAGTCATATTTTTACTATTAAAAAATATTTTCTAAATCCAACATTACCTTAGCTTTTCTAAAAGTAATTAAGTTACACTCTTAAATAATAGTTGTATAGTGTCATGCATGTTGTGTCGGCGTTAAACGCTTTGTTATTTATAAAATTTATTTTATTTAGAAACAATATTACAATAATAAAAATATGTAACATCTTACAATGTCTCATTCTCACTTTTTAAATAGTAATTCACACTTTAGATTTAAGATTATCTTTTATATTAATTCTTTTTAGTGTTATACACACATTGTATTATAGCCATGTCATATCTTATGTTTTTAAAATTGATCGTATTAGTGTATTGATGTCGTATTATAAATAATTGGTGTCCAATAATGTATCTCTATATTTTTTCGAATAACATTTAATTATTAGATTGTCCGAGATCATGCAACGTCAAGTTGGTGTGGTTACATTACATTTAACTGAAAGGGAATTCATGATATATCATGAAATTAACACTTAAACATGGAATTCTGCTGGTTTGTACTTTGTAAGAATTTTAACGATGACAAGAAAATAAATAGTAATAGTTACTTACAGCGATTTCTTTTGGTACAAATATAGCAAAATTGGAAACCCAAGTACATGCATGAGCTTGTATTGCAATAGAATCACCCATTATATATTTTGCAGGTGTGAGGAGGAATGTTGGTTTGCACAACAAACCAAGGGCTTCCCCCATTAATGGATCAAATATAAAACTTAAAAATATCATTTAGAATCGATATATTAAAACTGACCATGCCATTAGTAAAAGATTCTTAACGGCAAATTTTATAGAAAAAAATTATTCAATATTTTTCAATGCTAAAAAAATAATGGCTACTTTTACAAAATGTAAATTTTAATGGTGATAATCATTGGATGGGTGAAAAAGGAAGAGAGATGAGATAAGAGAAAAATATCGATTATTATTATTATTATTATTATTATTATTATTATTATTATTAGATGAAAGTGTATATAAAGAACAAAGGAGGTTTAGGAGGTGAACTCTCTGTAGAAGAGAAAAAAATCCCACTCCCACACAGTCGTGAAAAGAGGGATGGAGCTGCCAATTTTTTCAAGTAAAAACTTAAACCAAAATTTTCTATAACATAAAAAATTAAAAATAATGTAATAAAGAGTTTAAATTTTTGTGTTAATTTTTTTTAATTATTATGAAAAATATTATACCATTTATTCATTTCTTTAGATTTTATACTCTACTCATCACTCACACGGAGATATATATGACAGAAATATATATTTTTTGATAGAATATATGACAAAAATATTAAAATTTATGAAAGATGATAAAAGAGTTTTATTAAAGTTCACTCAATTTTACAATTTAATCTAACAAACCTCACACAACATATAGGTTTTGTTCTTTTTATGCAAAAAAACTAAAATATAATAATAATATAAAGAAATTTATATTAAGAAAATTTAACCAATATTTTTGCAATACATAACTTTTTAATTTAAATAGAGATTTTATGATTCAAATCTTGGATTATAAGGTAGTATTTTTCTTACATATGCATGTATTATAACGTGACTTGTAAATATTTTCTAGTAACGTTGATATCTGTCTAATTAGAATTATTATTCCAAATTTAGTATAAACTTGTTACAAATCATGCATGAAATATGTGTGTAGCTATTTACAAAACTAAAGATTTTTTTTTTTTAACCAATCCTACTTATAAAACTACTTTATATGCGATCTTCTTGCATATTAAATGATTATCACAACGCTTAATTTATAATATGATTATTGTCTAGCTAACACATAAAATTTTACAATTAAAAGAGAAAAAAAATCTTCTTTTTTTTTTTATGTATTTAGCCAACCCTAATAAAGCATCCTAGCTCCATCACTGGGAAATAAATTCATGCATGATCATCATGATTTATGAAGATCATATCATAATTCTTAATTAGAAAAAAAAGGATTAACGATATATTTGTAACACTTTTTTTAAAACACATTTTTTATTAATTAAATTTTGTTAGAAAATAACACAAAATTATGTGTGAGACTCATTAAATAAGAAAACTTACATAAATTTATATATTTTAAAATAAATTTCAACTAATAACAAAAATATTTAATTAGTTTGTGCTAATTAAAAAAAATTTATTGATGCGCTGAAATTTATATTATTAACATTTCTCATATTATAAATTCTTATTTAACACTATATTTCTTTATATTTCTCTTTCTACTCTCGTTGTGCATGTTACTTATCATATATAAACTTCTCTAACCGATAAGGTTTAACACAATTAATTAATAGATAACTCACTTCTTTAAGCATTTTATTAGATATTTGATTTTTAACTATGTTAATGAAGTTGATTTTTACGTCTAACAAAACTAGATTTCAGTTATCACTTGAGAAATATTCTTCTGGAAAAAAAAATGTATAACCTTCTCGACATTTAATTTATTTCTCTTTCTAACTATCAAATATCATTAGATACTCATGCATCATTATTCAATGTTGAGTGCCAAGGTGATTTTCCTCGATGTTTCGTGGTGTTAGTCACGCCCGGGCATTATCTCATTTTTCATGGCTGTGAAATTTCTTGTTTCTTTTTCTTGGTTGTTGTTATAAGAATTGACATGTATATACACTAGAACTCCCGGTTCCACCCACGCATACACGACTTGAAGTTCCGGTCCTTGGGGGTCAATTTCACACGGTGCTTTTTTTCTGCGTTGGCGATTTGTACGGGCGATATTAGTGTACTTTCAAGGATAAAAACATACGGTAATGAATTTAGAGAAGAAGGATCCAAATGAAATTATAAAAATTAAATCAATAGTTTCTTTGTTTCATTAACGAATTATCCAATAAGTATAATTTAGTTGGTAACACACGTTTATTATCTAAAAAAAAGACTTGAGTTTAATCCTCATAAAACATATTATTGGAGAGAAATAAAAAACTTTTTAACTGTAATTAATAAGTCTTTGATTGATTATCAGTCTAATAAATAACCAAAAAGATCAAAGCTTGTGTAATTGTGGGAATATATCTAGGAATCTAACCGAAAAGTTACATGTTCTAATTACGATGGTTATGATTTTTTGCACTGTTATGCTATTTATAGAATATTTTTATAAAAACTACTTTTTTTTCTTTATTATCATTTATCAAATTAACTTACATTTTTTTCTATTCTTTCCTATTAATGCAAAAAATTATATAAATTTATAGTTTAAATATAAATTTTCTTATTATCCTCGCTTTTCTGTCTAGATTTGCATTAACTAGTTCCCGTAGTAGAATAGAAGATCGTCTATTGACTACTTATTATTATTATTTAATATGTAAGCTTTTGTTGAATATATAATATTAATTTCATAATTTCTTAGGACTTAAATATGTTTATGCCTCAAAAGATATAACATTTTTAATAATTAATTGATTTTTCATTTTATCAATTTTCAGTCCTTACAATTAATAAAAATAGTGTGATTTTAATTCTTAATTAACATGTTTTTTAAATGATTAAAATATTTTATTTTATAGACTAAAACAAAAAAATTAAAATTATATTAATTCATAAATTCATAATTTTAGAGAAAAATAAATTCAAGAATATTTTACGGTACTAACTTTTAATTTTTGAAATAATAAAAACTATTTTTTATTCTAAATGATATTTAATTTATCTTTATTATATTTTGACGCAAAATATAAACATTAATTTTTAAAATAAGTTTAAAAATTAAATCATATTGAAGAAAGTTACCTCTACTTAATCTACATTGTTATCTTCGAACAATGAAAATAATTTAAAATAAAATATAACAAAAATATTAAAATTCATAAATTTAGATAAAAACAAGAAAAAATTATTTAAATGATGTTTATATCATTAAATGTTAGTGGTTAGTTTTGGTAGTGAAAAGATTCTGACTAATCTCTCTTCCTTCTTTTCTTCTCGCTTCATGCTAGGTAAATTTTATTTCGCCAAGTTATTTAAATGATTTTCTAATACATATTATTGATAGACTTTGACGTGATCCTTTATTCATTTACTTGATAATTTTTTAATATATAATTCATTTTTTTATACAATAGAAATACATTGATAATAAGGTTTGAACACTAAAAGTGAGTTTGGTTGTGTGAATTTTTTTTTTTAAAAAATGAATTAAACTAAAGAGAAAAAGATGTAAAACCCAAGCTATTTTTAAAACAAATTCTTTGTGAATAGTAAATTCTTCCACACAACCAAGGCTAAATCTCATGCAAAATATCTAATGAAACTTACATGAATGAGCACGTTCTCTGTGAAATGTAATTATTTTAAAAGTAATCATATTAATATATTTATTTTTTCGTTTCAATTCATTTTCACTTTATTTTTTTCTTATTTTTTCACTCTTCCATATCACATTACCATTTACTGATTTACCCATTACATCTATAACTTTTCAGTTTTCCTTTTACTTTTTCTCTCTCACTTCTAAAAGTACATCCAAAAGTGGACGTGTAAAATATTTCCTTGTTTTAACGGTCGCACTAGCAAGCCGGAGAGTAGTTAATTGAATGACTAGATGTGATTAAGGACTGAAACTGACAAGGCAGCAACAAAGAAATTTCATGACATGTGCCAGAGCCACCATGCATGTTGAGACTTTGGGTTAAGAGATGCAACTTGCAAGGATGTAATGATGAGATATTTCAACAAAAAAATAATAATAATGGATGAGATAATTGAGATATGCGGTCAAAATGATAATTGGAGAATTTAATGCATTACAGTAAGTTTTTTTAATGTACAAAAATATGTTTTTTTATAAGAGCTAATTATTATTTTTTTAGATTTTTTTGGTTCGTAATAATCAAAAATAATATTAGAGAATTTATAATAATTTATTCACCCTTATTCAATCAATTGAGTTAAATTTCTCTTGACTCATTTAGAATTTTGATTGTTTGTTTCTTTTTTTCCTGAAATTTTACTAAAATTTTGTAGGAAATTTGTTTTATGTAAAACCTACAAATTTGTCTTAAGAAAAATCTTTTATGCGTAATTTTTTTTTTTGTGGATTCTAAAATTTGCACAAAAGTATCAAAATTGGCAACCATTTTTTTAAAATCAATTTTCATATACATTCTCACGAGGAAGAATCTCTAAAAAAAATCCCAATTATAATCCCAACATTTGATTGGTTGTATTATAATTTCCAAGAGAAGGGAATGCATCTTTCATTGCTTTGATTCCTAAAAAAAATCCACAAGAGCTAGGAGAACTTAGACCAATTTTTCTTATTGGTCGCATCTCAGGTAGAGTTCCTTGTGTAGGGACTTTTCCTTCGGTGGAAATTGGATATATGGAAACCTGTTGGGGGGTCATGCTTTTTGTAATGTTGGATTTGGGATGTGTTTGTTTTCTTGGCATAGTTTCCAGGAGACGATATGATGGTCCTTTTGTATTTGTTGGGCTTGCACACACACACACACACAAATCTTCGCAAAGAGGATTACAAGAATCTTGGGAAAACTTATTGATGATAAACAATGTGCGCTTATGAGAGGAAGGAATATTCTAAATGGGGTGCTAGTGGTAAATGAGGTGGTTCATGAGGTTAAAAATAAAAAGGAACCATATTTGATCTTTAAAGTTGACTTTAATTTGAAAGGACATACTACTCAATGTGTTGGCACTTTTTGGATTACAAAGATTTGAAGGAAATGGATAGGGTGGATTACAGATTGCATTGAATCAACGTCAATATCAATGTTAGTTAATAGAATTCATAGGGAGGAATTTAACATTAAAAGAGGATTAAGATAGGGAGATCATCAAATGACACCTTTCTTCTTTCTTATTACTAATTGTTGTTAAAGGTTTGACGGATTTGGTGAGGTAAGCTGTAAGAAGAGGTTTGTTATTAGGTATAATGGCGGGAGGAGTAGGTGGAAGTCTCTTTGCTAGAATTTCTAGATGATACATTATTCTTTTTTGAGCCATAATTGAAAAAATGTTTTATGTGTCAAGAGTATTTTGAGAAGTTTTTGAGTTAGTATGGGGATTGAAGGTGAATTTTTCAAGAGTAATTAGGTGAATTTTTCAAAGACAAATAACTTTGGTGAGTGTGAAAAAATAAAATAAAAATACAAATATTTGTGAAATTGTGGAAAATTATATTGTTGTTAAAACTCATTTTTTTCTCATTAGAATTCTTCAAGATTAATCAAAGATTTCACTCTCTTGAGATTGGGTTCTTGACTTTTACTAGGTTTTTGCATGAGATCAAGTCTTAGTGCATTATTATTAAGCTATAAAGGTTGTGTATCCATTGTGAAAAAGATTTAGGGCTTTGAGTGAGGTATCCTTATTTTGTAAGTGATGTATCACATACAATGAAATTATTTAGTGAAAACTCTCAATATTTTATTGTGAATTAGATGTAGCTCTCAATGGTAGACAATGAATCATTGTAAATCTTTTGGGTACTTTTTCTTAACCTGTATCTCTTTTAGTTCTCTTGGATTGAAATTTGATATATTGATAATGAACTAATAATGACCATCCTAGGTCGGTTTTTAAAGAACGGTCGTTAATAGCCCGTCGTAGAAACCAGCTTTTATAGTAGTATGATATAGTTATTGGGTATTCAATTCCTTTATCATTTATCATTGATTCATTTGATACATAGGGTTTTTGCATAGCTCATAATAATAAACATTCAACATTGCATTGTGTTAGATATGTGGGTTTAGTGTGGATGATTAAGGGAGCATTTGACGGTGATTATAGGTTAATCGAGTTACATAATCGAATTAGATATTTCATGTTATAGTTCTAGATGCTAGAAGTTGAACTAGTAGTTCAATGATGATCTCGAGAAGCTTGAACAAGTTTGTGTTATTGGACTGGACCTCTTCTTATAGAGGCGATGCTTGATAGATTAGGATTAGTGATATAATGTGATCAAGTTTAATCACGAGATATGAAGTTTGCTCCCAAGGATTGGCCACAGGTGGATGAATGTGGTGGACTAATATAGAATGTAAAGTATCCAAAAGGCAAATATTTTTCATACATGATACCAAATGTTTTGCACTAGCTGAAAATGATACATATTCGAAGCGAATTCAAGAATTTCTTTTCATCTTCTACTAGTCAAGTTTCAATGGAATACTTGCAAAGGCTCAAACTTTCAAATCAATGTATATAAAAGAAGATAAAGTGTGTAAAATGAATTCAAAACAATTCAAACTAGAAAATTTGGATTGGTTCAAATCATTGGTTCAGATTGGGTTAAAAAGTACAAATCTGATCAATTTATTGAGTCTTAGGTTTTGATTTTGAGGGCTTAAACCGATCTACTTGATTACATAATATTTTTTATTTTATTTTATATTTTATTAATTAACCTTTAGAGTTTGGGGATTTAGCCCAACTCATTTAATAATTTTTCCACCCTTCACAATTACAATACACTCAATTCACACTTCACAGTTAATTTCCTAATTTTTTTTTTTCACTTTTATTTTTATTTTAATAATAATTTTGGTGACCCGATCCGAAACATAATGATCAAGTCAAACTAGTTTGGTTTGGAATGGAAACCCAAATTAGAAAGAATTTAATTCAAATTGAATTGATTAAACTTGATTATTTCAAATAAAATTGATTTACATACACATATTTCAGATTTATCACACTGCTTTCCTATTTCAGGTAGATTAGTGTAAGTACAGTAAAATAAAAAATATATAAAAAATAAAATTTTTATTTTAAAATAATTAATTAAGTCTTTAAATTGAACTAATAAGGATATATGTATCCTTACATCTTAATGGTTAAGAAAATGATACACTTTGAATTCAAGAACAGATACACCCTTATTTATTTTAAAGATAAGCTTACTTTTAAGTAGTCTTTTTCTTTTAATAAGACAAATAAATTTATTGAAGATTACCAACCCATTTACAAATACATGATGTCGCATAAGTAGTCTTATACCTAAAAATCGAATAATGGAGAAGAAATTGAATCAATAGTTTTCGTTTGAATAAATAATTAATATGTAGGTGAAATTTTATATAATCCACTTCTAAAGTATATTCGATCTAAAGTATATTCAAAATGGAATTCGCTCATGGCAAGATTTTGAATTTATCTATCATTGGCAAATTCATTTTCTGTTTGGTCTATATTGCAAATTAATTTTTTTTAGTTCAAAACTTCTCTTTTCCAATAAATATTGTCTGAAAGGATTAATATTTTTCTTTCGATATTCATACTTATTACACTATGAAAATTAGACAAATTCATATATATTTTTCTGTAGAATATATATATATATATATATATATATATATATATATATATATATATATATATATATGAAGTCATAAACTTCAACCTCTCCAACACCCAAAATGCGCACAAATTAAAGAAAAGCATGGGATCATTTATGTCTCACCTAACCTTTTTTTTGTGTAGAGAATATTTATTTTTTAAAATTTGATTCTTTTAACAAATGTTTTAAAGTGAAAAAGTAGAAATATATTCACTTTTAATTAAATTTAAATTAAAAAGAAATATATGTTTATTTATTTTACTTTGTTCATTTACTTATTTTAAAAGATTCAATTATTTTTTATAAGATTGTTATAAACATGTACGTACGCTCTTTCATTTACTTAAAAGTATCAACAAAATTATTCTAACTTAACCATTAGTTTTGAATTCAAATTATAAATAGACATACAATTACATTATAAATACACACAGAAAATAGATTGCCGTCTATAATAATTATACACAGTTTGAGCACTGTTGTCTTTGATAAAATATACCCATGGTCGATATAAAAAAAATTCTCTTTCGTTTATTTCTCTCTCATTCTTTTATCTCTTTTTATATATATTGCACCATTTATTACATTTATTATTATTTTTGTCTTTCATTTATCCCCTTCTTTCTAATTCAGTGCCATCTATATCTATTTTAAAATAGTATAGAAATTGATAATTATCCTTTTTTTAATATAATGGTAGCAATTATCGAAACTTGACTTATAAATCATAATAATAAGTTAATAACTAAACTGCCGCCCACTCTAATCACATGCTTTTCAAAGGCGATTTGTACCTAATTAATTTTGCTACCCGTAGGCTTCTCGAGTTTGTCTGAAAGCATTGTCCTTTTTCACAATGTACTGTTAATAAAATTTAAATTCTTACATATGTAACCTACCCTTATAATAAAATTCATGTTGCCACCATCAAAAAGTTTACCAATAATGTGTTTAGTTGTGCATTCGAAAAGAATGGGGGGCGTCCTATGAAGCAAATTATATTAGGTTTGTGTCAATTTTATGAATTAGACGTAAAAATTGATGTAGTTTGATGGTATTATAAAAGACAAAGCTGTATATTATTTGAGATAATTTTGACTCAATTGTTTATATATCATTTTTGTGATATGAACTTTTAAAATGATTTAACAAGAAATGAAAGTTTCACACCATGATCTTAAGCCACGTAGGCTTGTCATAGTGTAAATTCACTATTATTTATCCCTCCTTTGTGTGTGCGATAATTGGTTACCTCTTATCTTATAAATATCAGTCTCTTAACTGAGTTTTTTCACACCAATAATGTTCTCCCCTCTCTTACTTTCGTTTTCTCTGTTTTGTTCATGGGTTCAAATTCATGTCCTAGTTAGTTTCTGTAACCTCAACTTGATTGAGAAGTTGTTGTTGTATCCTAAGGGACTTGCGTGATGTACAATAGGTAAATCCTTTAGAGTAGTGTTTATACATGCCTTAGGAAGACATCGTTAGTAATCTTCAACATCATTTCCAACAAAAATTCCCAATGTATTTAGCCTGACATATTTACATTTAGACTTTCAAATAACTTATTTATATAGCTTGTTTGGAAATTAAATGCGTCTATTATTTTGTAAGCTAGTGTTTTTTAACCTTAGTCTATGCACCATAGATTTGTGTTTTTTTTTCCACCATGATATAGATGTAAAGTATTAATCAACTTTATTAATGATTAATTTTTACTGAAAATCTGGTTAATAACCTTTAGTAGATATTTCCTTTTTATTATATTTTTTTTTATCCACAAGATTAAAATCTATAATTTTACTTAAGATGACCTCAACACCACTCTAATCAATAATTTTTTAGTTCGTTACATATGTTTCTAAATATACATAATTTATTAAACTTATTGAATGACACAAACACTTATATAATTGGGAAAACTTATAATAATAGTTATGATATATTTAGAAGTTATTTTTAGCCTATTTTAAGATGCTCTTTAAGATAATTTATATAAAAAAAAAAAAACACAACTCATAAAAATCATTAACTGATGTATTTGTTTTACGATTATAAAAGTAAGGAAAAAATGTGTTAATTTGCTTGAACATTTAGTTAACTATTTTTAATACCTCTCCTTTAAAAGTGATGAATTTAATGTTTTCTGACGTTTAAACTTAATATTTAATAACAGTTTTTTACCGTCGCAAATTTGAATGAAAGTCTAAATTCATGTGTTTTCAAAAATTAAAAGACTAAATTTATTATTTTGAAAGTATATGGATCAAAATCAAGTTTAACTAAAAGTTAACGGGTCAAAAACATTTTTTTTCCTAAAAGTAATAATTAACTTATGTGTTTATGTGATAAATACTTATATAATCAATGTTTTATTTAGTTATTTATCTAATATGTCTCTTAATCAACATGTTGTTGGTTTGACTAGAATTAGACTTGGATCCCACAAAGGTAGATCTTGGATTTATGTCTTATAGATGAAATACCTCACTAAATTAAGGTGATCAAGGAGATTCTTTGACGAAAATTAGTCATTAACAACAAAATAAGTGAATAATACTATTATTTTTCCTTATGTACAAAAGTCATAAATTAAGTGGCATTTATTTGGATTAAGTTTAAAAAAAGTTATTTATTCTTTATTTGCTTTGGTCATAAGATTTAAATATTATATCTTGTGTAAGAGATGCTAAATTACTATTAAGTTAACTAAGGAGAATTAGATCTAACAAAAAAAACTAATTTCTTACTATGTAATTAAGGTTTAAATTTTCAGAAGTGTTTAAAGTAATGGTCAATAATCATGCCTTAAATTAACAAACATTGATAAATGGCTTATAATTAATACATGATATATAAATATATATTACTTCCTTCGACCTTAATTATAAGACACTTTCAACTAATTCATGCTCTTAAAAAAATAGTTAATTTAGGGTCTGTTTGGGGTGATTGTGAGTTTTATTTATTTTTGTTTTCAGATATAATTTTCAAAATAAAATATGTTTGGCAAAAATGAATCTGAAATGGTTTTCAAATCATTTTCAAAATATTTTCACACTCATTTTCAAAATTAAACAAACAAAAGGTTTTGTTAATTTGATTTTTAATTTTTAAAAAAAAATACACACATTTTCTACATTTGGCAATGACATTGTTTGTTGCCACCACTACAATTGCTACTGCCACTTCAACCACTACTAATACTGTCTCCATCATCGCCATCACCAACACTATTGTTATTACTACCATCGTTGTAAATTAATGCCATAATTGATTGTCACCAACACTACAACCAACACTGCTACCACCATCATCATCATCATTGCCATCACGATTACTATCGACATCAGCATCACCATCAACATAGCTACAACTATCACTACTACCATCAATGTCATCACCATTATCATTGTCAAGACCACGACCACCACCTCCATCATTGCCAGCACAACAACCACCACCATCGTTCAACCACCACACCACCACCATTTGGTGTCACCACCACAACCACCGTCATTGTCACCATTGTCGCCACCGACATTATCATCACCACTAGCATTGCTAACACCACCACCACCATCAATGCCATCACCACTATCATTGTCACCACCACCACAATCACGATCAATGTCATCATAATCACCATCGTTGCCACCGACACCATCAATACTATCGACATTGCTATCACCACCACTACTAATACTACCTCTATTACTGCCACCACTAACACAAGCTGCCATCACAACCACCACCTCGTCGTCGCTGTCACCATCGTCGCTACCACCACTAATGGCACCTCAACCATCACCACCAATATCGTCATTGCCACCATGACCAATCAACCATAATTGGTATATCTATCACTGACACTACTACTAACATCACCACCATTACCAATGTCGCTAACACCACTGAAAAACATTCTGAAACTAATTTTAATACTAACTTGCAAAATGAATTTATTTGAAACTAATCATATTTAAAAACTGATTTAGTTTTTTTTTTAAACTAAAATGAAAAACTGGATTGTTGTTTTTAAAAATTTTGAAACTCAAAACTATAACCTACCCCAAACAAGGCCTTAGTTGATCATATTAAATTTATCAATTATTTGAAGTATCATTTTAAAATTATTCTTTTATCATCTCTTTATCTACTTAATTGGTTATCGTTAATGTTTAGATAGAGAATAATTAAGTAATAATATATAAGAAAAAAATTGATGTATCTAAAAATTAGAAAATAATCTTATAAAAATGAATAAATAAATTTATAAAAAAAATTATAACTAAGGATGGAGGGAATATCTCTATAAAAAAAAATTGAAAAACTGCACCATGTGTCACGCCAGAAATTAACTATAAGTTGGTAAACATTAAATCAAACACTTGAAAAGAGAAGGAAGAAAGAAAAATTCTGCATTATTGTTACTATCTATCAAAGAGAAATAATTCAAATGAGAATCAATTGTTTCAACAAAAATATGAAAACTGAAAAGCATATCATCGTCCTTTCGAAATTGCGGAGAGTTGTGAGTTGAATTTTATAAAACATACCATCTTATTTTTCAATTTCATTTACTAATTAATTATCATTAATTGTTGAAAATTTTTAAAACATTTTTCTTGAGAATAAGCAACAACAAATTATTTGACAACTTCTCTATAAAAATGTGACTTTGCCATATAGTAAATGTATAAAAAAAATTCACTTGTATATAATAATATATGTTAAGGCATTATAAATAGTTAAGGTTGACTTGGTGATTGAATGAATAAAGGAAAAGTTTTGGTTGTGGGTTTGGGTTTGAATCTATTCCATAAAAAAATAATAAATTAATAATTAATCTTTGTTGATAATATATATATATATATATATATATATATATATATATATATATATATATATATAAAATCAAACACATTATATGCATGATGCATCTAACAATAGTATTAAATAACCAATTAATAGAGAATTTTTTACTATCTTGGTTGCTGTCAGGAAGTTTGCCTTCTCTTCATTATGGTATTTTCAAAAGTTAAAGTTTTGGAATAGTTCTAAAATGCTTGCCTTATCCTAAATATTATTATGTACAAGATCAGTTGTGTCTCAAGTGCAAGACATATGTCTAGTGTTTTGTTTCACCTTTGGAGGATACTCAATCTTTTCCTATATGCTCAATTACATGTAGCGCCTTAATTAGATCTCTTTTGAGTAGAAAAAATTGCATCCTGTTCATTTTTTTTTTTTGTATGCTATGGCGTAATCTACTTAGATTATGTGTGTAATAAAGTTATGTTTCAGAGTGTTTCTCGACTTTAATTAACTGTGTTTTAAATTTGATAATGTTCAAATCCCGGACATGGTTTATAAATTACCAAGACAAGTAAAGTTCAATTTTTTTTTTCTAATTGGTATATTAATTGATCCTGTAAGTTGTGGAGGCAATGAAAACTCACTGTTCAATTCATATCTTTCTAAATATTATTATGGTGGTAAACCAAAATCACTTAAGGAAAATGCTATGCATGCAACAATGCATACAAAATAAAATAAAGTTGTTTGGATTCTCCAAAAACTGCAAAGAGACCCACTGAAAAACTCAACGTTCTATAATTAACATGACTCAAACTAGAATAACTAATACCACCAGAAGTTTACACTGATTACTATATTCGTCAGAGAGGGACAACATATATAGTCTTTATAGGCAGTTTGGTCGATCACTAATGCATGAATCCTTTTATTAAAGTAAGCCTTCAATTTCGTTTAATTTTTGTTTTGGAGATAAAGCCCAGGAAATTTTTCTACAACAGTATTGATGTCTTTGAAATATAATATGACTTTTCCCCTCAATTGACAGTGTTGTTTATATATATTTATTCCATTCATATGTCCAATAGTCAAAATGGTGCCCTCCTCTGCTTGACTTTCCAATATGTTTCAAAAATTCTCATGTCACTCACTTTTCACCATCAATATGGTTAATTATCCATGATGGTACGTAGGGAGGACCACCATATGCATATGCATCACCCCATGCCACACCCTAACCCTAGAAAAATCCTAATGTCTTGTAGTGTGGCTCATAATTATAAACTTGTCAGCATTGGGACCAACCTTCTTTCCCTTTAGGGATACATATGATCTCTTAATCGAAATGTTTGACTTGACCCCATTTGGCGATATTCAAAACAAAGAGAGAAACAAAAAAATATCTCAAAAATGTGTATAAATATGTGGGGATGTGGAAAATTATTTTCACATCATTAGAATCTTCCCATCGGTTTTAAGAAGTACTTTGGCGTGTGTTTGGAAACAAATAATAGAGAAAAGAAAAAAATGAATGCTAAGGTACATAGCTCTGATGATACCAAGAAGGATGAAGAGGTTGTGCTTCCTGGCTTTAGATTCCACCCCACGGATGAAGAGCTTGTTGGGTTTTATCTGCAGAGAAAGGTGGACAAAAAGCCTCTAAAATTTGAACTGATCAAACAGGTTGATATCTACAAATATGATCCATGGGATCTTCCAAGTAAGATCTGCTTCCACTATAAGCTCCACTTGTAAGTACATAATATGGTGGAAAATATATCTGTATTTTGGTATCCTTCTGCTGCTAAATTTTTGTTAAAGGTTTGTTAATTTATAAGATTGATTCAAATAATTAAGGAGTTGAGTGACATTTGATGAAGATTTTGTTGAATGAAACGATGAGATATGGCGCTTAGCATAATTAAGCTAAATGAAAGTGCATGTAATGTTTGATTCAACTATCTTTATAAGAAATATGTTTTTCTTGTTATTTTCTTAAAAGAACATTTGAAAAAAAAAAACAATGTTTTTCTTCATATATAAGCTTTCTTAAACATGTGTGTAACCTTGTATTCAATTTTATTTATCATTTCAAAAAGTAAAACACAGAGATTATACTCAGATTCAAGGGACTTTAACTCAATTGTTTGAGTATGATATTGAATTATTGTAAATATTTGGTATCGATTTCCGAGATAAAAAGAAAAAGACTATACACACACACATATATATCATAATGTTCAGTTGCGCTATTTTATTTTTTTGGAAAGTTTTCATGTTTTGTTATAGGAAAGGAAGACAAATATATCTAGTATGCTAGCTAGAAGTCAGTATATTCTATACAACCCTACTTTGAATTTTCATGGCAAATAAATATATATAGTTAATTCATTATTTCTAAATATGTTAAATTAATTTAATGTTTTGGTGATAATGCATGAAGAGGTGAATTCTTTTGGGGACAAAGAGTGGTATTTTTTCTGCATAAGAGGGAGGAAGTACAGGAACAGCGTGAGGCCAAACAGGGTAACTAGGTCAGGATTCTGGAAGGCCACAGGGATTGACAAGTCCATATATTGCGTGAAAGAGCCCCATGAATGCATTGGCCTGAAAAAGTCATTGGTCTATTACCGTGGAAGTGCTGGCAAAGGCACCAAAACTGACTGGATGATGCATGAGTTTCGCCTTCCACCCAATGCAAAATCCAGCCCCAATGACGTTCAAGAAGCTGTAAGTCAATCAATTAATCAATATTATTGATATATATGATTTCATATAGTTATTGTTTAATTACAATAAGATCATATATACAATTAATGTGTTTTAAATATATTTCTTTAAGAAGCATATTAATCAAGTGAGATGCCAGCAAAATTACGAAAAAAATAGGATATATACACCGGTGATGTAAAAAAATTTATACTATCATTCAATGAAAAATTATTATATGTAATAATCAATAACACCTTTAATCCAAGTTAATTGGGATCGGTAGTAGATAAACCTAATGATAAATCGTAAAATGAGACAAAAAGAGAAAGGGAGAGGGGAAGAAAAAAGTGGAAAAAAGATAAAAGAGATAAAAAGCGGTGAAAGGAAGAAGAGAGAAAAGAAGAGAAAAACTAAGGGAATGACTGGAACATATAACTACTAATGAGTTTAACCCTCCATCAAACTTATAGTTTTTCTCCACTCTGTCCTAAGACATACCATCTGTTAATCTATATCTCACTTCGTTAGGTCTTGTTTAACTACCTTTTCCAGTTAAGTTTCAGATCGGCATCTACTTCTCTTTGTACCGAATTCTTAGTAACAAACTCTTATTATTACGGGAGCATCCAGTGGCTGTCTCATAACGTGACTAAACTACCTCAATCTATGCTCCCTCATCTTTTCACATACCGGTTTACCTTTCTTCGAATATCTTCATTTTTTATCTTATTCATTTTTGTATATCCACATATTTACCTTAACATCTTCATTTCTGCTATTATTTTATGCTCATGTTACCTATGTGTTGGCTAACATTCCGCTCTATATAGCATTAACGGCCTTACATCTATTCTAAAGGATAATTAAATTTTGTAATAATTATTTTAAATTAAAAATCTTATTTAATGTGATTTTTGATTGGTTTAATTAATAGGATAATTTTTTCCTGTGTAGAGAAATTAATCTAAAACAATTATCTTTAACACATAATAAAAACATATATAATTGAAGTAAGATTTAATAAACATAATCTTTGGCCATATACATGCATCATTGTATGACTACTAAAACTATCTTCTTCATATTTCTCAATTATTTTACCTTTTTCCTTTTTTTATATTCAAAAATTGGAAAGGCACACCATCTAGAACCATATACAAGACTAATATAGGGAGAACATATATTTAAATTATAACAAATGCTGAGATTCTTGGTTAGAGATCTGTTCATATTCAAGTCACTTAAAGCTTACTAGTGTATGTTCAAATTATTCCAGATAGGTAGCACGATCAGACCCATTTTATGAGGGAAAACTATAAACAAACGCACACTTTAAACACTTGTTAATTTACCTACAACAGTAAATAACCACAGTGTATTATTATTTTTATTTACCTATAATGATAATTAGGAATTATTGGATACATGTCGTATGCATACGTGGAAACAATTGATGTGCACATGTGTGGTCAAATAGAGGAAGTTTGTATTTTCTTTCGTTTTTTCTTCTTCTGAAATTTACGATAACGTGTAACACAAGTCTATTTATTCAACTATAATAATCTAAGGCCTGATATTTTTCTAAATTATCATTATAGTTTATATTAACTTTACTATAATAACAATTATAATTGATTATAATTTTCAAATTTAATTAATCATAATTAAATAGTAGCGTGAAAATAGTTAGACTATGGTAGACAAGTCATCTTTTTTATTAATTAGAAAAAATTATTTAACTATTCAATAAATAATTTTTTAATAATTTTTAACTATTTTTTAACTCTATTTGAAATAGTATTTTTAAAAATGTTAATTTCTAAGTTTTTATATTTTTTTAATCCTTAAAATATTTATTAAATTCTCTTATTATCTTTTTTACATAAAACATAATATTATTATTT
>PYAF01003083.1:303075-314328 GCA_007407185.1 Glycine tomentella
TTTAATAAGTTAATTTAAAAGCTTTCAATTATCAATTACTAAATAGTTTTTTGGCTTTCAATTAACTTTTATCCAACATAGACATGTTAATAGATGAGTAAAATTAGACTCTTAATGTCAATATTATTGCATTTTATGATGGTCTTAATTACAATGGATTGGAATACTACTTATACTCCATAATAAAATTCTTTATTTTGATAAAAGAAAAAAAAACTCTGGATTTCCATTAATTTATTTCATATAGTGATAACATATATAGGTTTTCTTTGATCAAGTGATTTAAGTAATAATAATAATTAACAAAATGAATCAAATTTTGATTTGACTAAGAACCAGATATTTATCCAATTATGGTTTAATCTCATAATTGCATTCACTATAAGACCATTTCTGAATCAATTAAAATCAATCAATATTGGGTCAATTAAACTAAATGTCTGAGCCAGTTGAGCCAGATTTGGACCACTTCTAGGTTTCCTATCTAGTTTGTTTTTATAGAACAATATTAGGTTCGTCAAATATATTACATTACATTCAAAATTTAATTTACTTTTGTAAAAGTATTTTAGGTTAGGATAGAAATAAATTAGATGATGTTGAGGGTCTATGAGCCAGTTTGCAATAGGTCTAATTATTTAGTAAGTTAAGCTAAGATATTGTTTGATTCAACTTTTTAAAATTCTCTAGTACTCTACCAACTAGGTTTTATAGAAAGTAAAAACATTACTTTTCAGAACATGTTCATTAAAAATACTTTTATTTATAATTTTTTATATTGTACTTGACTACTTGGTTTGCATTCTCCATTTAAGATAAAGAAAAACTTTAAAATATAAATCAAATCAAACACTACTTTATTTTTTAGGTTATTTAAAAAATATTAAGCCTAGTGAGCCATTAAAATTAAATAATAAATAACATTTACTTCATTGGCTTTTTTACTGTAGTATCTTGAACTTATATTTGCATCATTTATATAGAACTAAATTTAAACTTGTTTTATTCAACAAAAAAAAAAAATTAAAACTTGTTTTTATGTATAAAAATTTTAAAAAAATTTATCAACAAATATTAATAATTAGTATGTTATGTTAGCGAGAAGATTCACACATGTGACCTCCTTAGCATCACTTCGACTCTTATGTCCCTCCTCTAACTAATAAATCATATTATGACTCCCAAAAAATTACAACTTGCTTAATTGCTTGATGCTATATGCAGTATCTTGAAATTTTTATTTTGAATCATGTCATTTATGTAAAAAAAAAAACTACAAAATAAAAAATACATGGGAATAGTTATTAGAAAATACAAAAAAAGGCTTTTGCAATAGTAAAATGCATATGATCATCTATATAGAACGTCTGAAAATAAGACAGGAATTGTTCTGGTAGATTTCTTCCCATATAATGAACTTTATAAATATGGCCAAGTCAACCCCGTTGAATGCTGACATTTTGGTTGAACGTAACTGTCATGATTTACAAAACACATGCAATTCCCCTTTATTAAGCATGACCCAGTCTCTCGGAATGAGTCTTGAATTTTTTTCATGATCTTGTTACACAAAAATTGTGTCTTTTCCAAAAAATAATTACATCCAACTTTTTCTTATAGACATTAAATATGTGCGGTCTTACCAAAATTTATTAGAATGAGAGAAATATACACAAAATTTTGGTATGACAAGATCACTGAAAATTTTCAAAGTGAGTTTTCTATACCCCAAAATCCCGCTGTACAAGTAACCATTAAAGTGTTGAAAAATGTTAAACATATATCCTATTTTTTTAGGAAAAATTATTAGGTGGTCGATCGGGCACCATCATGATCCAAATTAATGTCATATAATCCAAATTAATATCGATATGATATATAATTAAGTATTATTAATTTTTCATAAATTAAAAATTAAATATATGTCATATTAAAGTTAACCAATCAAAGACATGTAGTGATATGAGATTATTTAATAACTTCTTCGTTTTTGGATTGTACTGCATGGGGAAGAAAGACTGATAGAGAGAAAAAATTGATAGGTGCAATAAATGATAAGATGGACATTAAGGAGAAATATAAAAGAAAAATGGGGATAAGTAAATTATAAATGAAGTTAAATATACATGAATATAAATAATAACTCTAAAATATCATTGACTCTATGTCATTTATGTGTTTGCAGGAGGTGTGGACACTCTGCAGGATATTAAAACGCATCCCATCTTTCAAAAAGTACGCTCCAAATTTGAAAGACTCAACACCAGTCACCAAACCAAACCCTGTGAATTCCAACACATCCACCTTAGATTCTGACAATTGCTGCAAGCCATATTTGATTTGCAGAGACCCTATGATGATGCAACAAATAGAAAGAAAACCAGTTATTGGACAAGTTGATGAAAAGAAACACATGTTTCTTGGCCAATTTGGCCCACTACCCCATCTTCAGGCCCCATCAACCACCCCTTACCCAAATTTTTGGAACCAGAATAATGTTGAGGACTACGCATTTGCCAATGAGAATTGGGATGACCTAAGATCTGTGGTTCAGTTTGCAATTGATCCATCCACGGTGTTTGATTGTACGGAAGCATATATTGCACCCTACTTTTCTTAGGGTTGGAGTAACTTTGGTAGATATGTTATATATGATGTATGAACATATATAGAGGTTATAATTGTCATTATTCTTACAGTTATTTAATTTATTGTATGAACACGTATATGTTGAAATTTGCTGGTTTTACTATGCTTTGTTGTAAAACCTAATATTTACTTGTATCTTGTCATTTATATCCATTTTCCATTGATTGAGTCAATAAATACGTTTATACCTTGATTATATATTATGTTTGAAGAATAGGCATGATGATATAATTCATCACAAAAGCTTTTTGTTTTCGCTCTTAAAGTATTTCCTCATATGATAAGTGAAAGACAAATCTTTCAATATATGATTAGATTGTGAAAACGGATAAACATACATGCTTGAACACAAGTATCAAAAATAATTTAAAACATCTTAAAAACATAAGTATTACAAATAAAAAATTTAGAAATTTATACTCATGACCACTTAAGGTTTGTCAAAATGACAGTATAGACTCTAAAGTGGACTAAAAATTGCACTTCGATCACGCCATTAACAAATATTAATCATTGTAAAGTATTTGAAAGAAACAAAAAATGATTGTATTAATGATTGAATACTTATATACAGGGTAATTGCCTATCAAAAACTTATATACAGGGTATGGCAAAAATATTTTAAAGATATATAATCTTGTGTATTTTTTCTTACCATAACATCTTATATGAATATAATAAATTATGATTTGTCACAAAAAACTCGAAGTGTAAAATGAGTTGGATTTATTAGGTTGTTCGAACCCCCTCGATGAAATCTATGGATTGGCCTTTAAATTTTGAATTTGAATCAAACACGAGATATTTTAGATTGATTCGGCTTTAGCCCACAAAATTCGAAAATAAAATCCAATTTTTTTTTTTTATTTTGTTGGAGTCAAACTTCATTTTAGGGAATGGGTGGTTTGCTATTGGTTCCATTGAAATTCTTTTGCCTCTACGAAGAGGTCAACACTAAGGATGATAATGAGGAGGATCTGAATAGGGTTTTATAGTACTTGTTATCATATTCACATTTAAAAATAATATCTGTTATCTGTACTCAGTCCCATACTCTTCGTGTACTAATTTTAGTCCCCATTCTCATATTTGTTGGGTATTTATATACTCATGCCCACACTTTAATTATATATAAGGTTAATAATAATAAATCAATGATAAAATTAATTAAAACAATTACTACAATTATAGTAAAATTTATTCTTAAATAATTCAAACATAGCATTAAAACCACGCGCACATAATATTAAAAACCAACAAACATAATATTGGTTCGTCCAAATTCAAGTTATAAATAAACAAAATTATAAAGACAATCATTCAACATAACAATTGTTAAAGTTAATATTCTAATCGCTTAACAAAAACTCTAATTAAAGGTTTTGTGTTTTCCATTCTCTAATAGTGATACTGTTAGAGATTAGAAACTTTGAGTATTAGTCATAGAAACATAATTATTTTTTATGACAAATTATATATATATATATGTGTGTGTGTGTGTGTGTGTTGGGGGGGGGGGGGAATGGGTTGGGTACTTTAGATCTGTATTCGCACTCATATCTTTGTAAATTTGTGGGTATATACCCACCTTGTACCCAAACCCAATATTGCGGGTAATTACTCGCCCCACTTGTAGATATTTTTGCGGGTACCCATAGGATCGGAGTACACTTTGTCATCCCTAATTGACAATTTTTTTTTTCATTTTGAGAATGCCCTTCCCAAAGAATTATGATTTCGTTGAATAAAATACACAATGAAATTTTGATTCCGTTGAATGCTCAAATTTGCCCCTACTTATCACAACGAAATCGTAATTTCATCAAATTTGAGATTTTGTTGTATTGTTTTTTAAAAATTGAATAAAAAAGGAAAAAAATACATTTTGTTTTTTTATGGATTAAACACTACAACACTGCATTTATCAACTGAATACTGCTTTTCTTGAGACATATTGACTTAGCACTATTTTTTTTTCTAATACGCATACCAAATGTATTAAATATTGAAGCAGTCTAAATTAGCGTCTATATTGTTAGACCAAAGCCACCGCGTTCTCCTCTTTCCCAAGAATGTCTACCTCTAAAGCCACCTCTATATGAGCCACCTCTACCCTGGTAACCACCTCTCCAGTTCCCACCACCTACTTCATCAAAATTGTCATTTGAACCTTCAATTACACCATCATCGCTTGAGGCATTTGTTGTGTTCCAACAACTATTGCTTCTCTAAGTGGTGTTTTGATAAGCATCATAGATCCAAAATTTCAGTTACTTTTCCTGCCCTAGTTAGAATCTTTATTTCTAGGATCCCCAAAAATTTAGTTAGAATCATTGTTTTCATTCCTAGAACTTCAAGAGGATTTGTTAGAGTTCCAATTGCTATTGCTTGGATCATAAGCCTGGTTACCACTGTTCCCAGAGTTCCAATTGCTTTTCTTGCCCTGATATTCACCATATTGCTGAAAACGTGGAGAGCATACATGTTGTGTATTGCGATGGTGACATGATTTTATCATCTGAAGGGGTATTATTTGAATGTCCTATTCGTTCTAAAGTCGTCAAAATAAGTGAGGAATGTCGTTTGATGCTTTAAGGAAAACAATTATGGACGTCATTGGAGGTAAGAGAATTTTACTTGACCTTTTTTACCGCCAACCTATTTATGTAGGTGATGGTTGCGTTAAATATGAGTGTATGGAACTTAAACATGACGATGATGTGGGAAAAATATTTTTCATCTTTTTAAAACTTAGGAGCAAATGTTCGATTGAGTTTATTACAACTTTTGGTTGATCTCCAGATGAAGTCCTTGCTCTATTGTGCAAACCAAGGAAACCCAGATTTGCTGATGAAATTATTACTTTAATGTGTGATAAATTTGTGTAGTTTATTTTTTACTTTATTAAAATCGTACATTGGTTTAATTTTAAGAAAAATTTGTATTATCAGTGTTTCTTTAGTTGTTGATGTTGATGTTTGTTTTATGAATCAATTGAATAAAAGCTAATGTTACTTGGCGCGTGTTGTTTAAACAGTTTTTGAACACACAAAAAAGTAATTCAACCACAACATAAACAAAAAAAAAATGTCAAAACAACAATAATTGTGCATAATATATCAAAATATAATAATAATAATAATAATAATAATAATAATAATAATAATAATAATAATAATACAAAACGTCAACCGGCTCTGCCACCCTTTTTGCTAGTCCTCTTCCTGGGTCTCTATGTGTCTAAGATGCACCTAGCTACTAAGCCCTCTTGCAAAAATTCCAAAGCTTGTTGTATGAGCTGATGATGACTCGTACCTTCTAGCACAACTTTACTATCCAACAAGCTCTACATAGCTTTTGATGCATTCCGGAATCGATCTTGCAATAACAATTACATTACAATTAGTAACTACTTTTTCAGTGACAATGTAGGAAAAAAATCAACCAAATCCAATTTGCATTACCTGGTAAGAGTTGGTACATAGTCAATCAGTGGCTGCTCAGGTTGGCGATAAACGTACAATACCATATGGTTGTTGTCCCTCCTCCGACGAAATGACATAGGGATGGGAAACCTTGTATAATCAAGGTAGATGGTCATAGGTGCAAGCCTAAGGACCATCAGGTGGCACAACATCGCCAAGAGAAATGGTATGTTGTTGTCACTCGGTCCACGTCCGATCACAAAAATGATATGTAGGACAGCGAGGTGGCTAGCGTGGAATCGTCTGGACATGGCCAAATTACCCCAACACCCTCTTTGCATATGCTTGTAGGACATCGTTGCTAGTGGAATTAATGCAGTAGCAACTGCCATAAATTGGGAAATGAAAGAGATGATAAGAGATCCAAAAGTGATGAAGAAAATACAAATTGAGGTGAGAGAGATATTCAATATCAAATGAAGGGTTGACAAAAGTTGCATGAATTTTGGCTATCATGCTAGTTAATTCTGTTTTGAAAATTCAGCTTTGAGAATGTGACACTCCACTTGAAAATTCTTCTTATTAAAGACAATCGTATGTTGTTGAATTATATATTCAACTTAGATAAGCTTGTGCTTGTTTCATATGCATGCCATTATTGTTATTAAATAGACATTGTGGTTTTATTTTAGATTTATTTTGAATTTAAGTCAATTTGTTTTAACATTTGTTTTGGATTTATTAATTTGAGTTTTTCATTAAATACATGTATGTGTTGATTTCAATATTGACGTTAAATAATATAAATGAAAAAAAATATTCTTAAATAATTGATGTTAAATAATAAAATAAAAAATTAAATAAAGAATTATTGAAAATAATTACCACGAAGTTTTCTATGGCAAAATCCGTAAGTAATTTTCAATGGATGGATTTTCGACAGATATTTCCATGAAAAATTATAGACAGATCAATTTGTGAGAAATTACTGTTGGATCAATCAGTGGAAAATTATCGAAGGAAAAATCCCTCGGTAACTTCCGACATAACCTACCGACAGAAATTTCCATTGGAAATTACCAACGGACAAAAAAAATTCATCAGTTAAAATTTCTTACGATCTATTTACCGATGAATTTTGCCCGTTTCAAATATTAAGTTACCGAAATTTAAATGTTAGCAACAGATTTTGACCGTCGAAAATACTAGGTTTTTTTGTAGTGAAGCTCCACCAACTAAATGAATTGACATTAGAGGCATGTGAAAAGTTAAACAAAGTAGTATCTTGGTCTCAAAACGACATAAAAATTAAGTTCCCAGCACTGAGAAAGGAGGAGTTCAAGTTTCTCTCAAGATTGGCCTATTTTTGCAAAGGTTATTTAGAATTTCCCAGTTTGAAAACTTTGATTATAGAAAAATGTCCTCTGGTAGAATTTGCAACTGGGTTTGTATTTGCAGAAGACTTTGATGATAGAAAAATGATAAATAAAAATGCCATGATTGACGAAAAGTTTTTTTCTGAGTTGAATGAACATAAGTTACATAATTGCAACTCGCTGGTTTGTGTTGTTGCCTCTAAGACATTACAGGAGTTGAGGAATTTAAAGAAACTCATTGTGAGTTATTGTATGAAATTGAAATTGGTTTTCAACGTACATAGTGAAACATCTCATTCTACAGAGATCTTGCAACTGCTAGATAAATTGATTTTGACCAATCTACCTACATTAACCCAAATCATCAATAGAAAATTTTCCAGGTTCTGCCAAAACCTGCAAATTCTACGAGTGCAGCAATGTGAGTCTCTTAATTGGCTACCAGTGTGTCAAATACAAAAATATATGGACATTTTAGACTGAGGCATTGGAGGAAATTATCATCATCCATAAAGAAGAAGGAATGACAGGGAAAACCAACTTTCCTCAATTGAAGGAGGTTTATCTTGAAAATCTAACAAAGCTCTCTACTGCATTTCCTTCTTCGTGTGAATTTCCATCATTAGAAGCAGTGATTATAATCTGCTCTGGTGACTTTTCTTGAAGTGAAGATCCTCCAGATTCAGCTACTTCAAACTCTTTCTTTACAAATTCAGTAAGTTTTAGTTTAAAGTTTTAAACATAATTTTCATTATCTGGTGTGTGTGTGTGTGTGTGAATCAAATCTTCTCCACTTCTTTTTGTTTTTACACATATGGTATGCATATTTATTTTATTTACTGTTTGTATAAATGATGGAATGGAAGTATAGAATTGAATGATATAAGGGCATGCCATCATATTGTGCTACATTATAGACTTCCATTAGTTCAGTTAAATATTTTAGTTCATATTTTTAGCTAGTTTTGTATTCATCTCTATTCCAAATAGTTGAAAATTACCATTTGTTCCATGCAGTTGTCATTGGACAAATTGAAGAACTTTGTATAATAAATCAAGATGTTGAGAAGCTTTGACACTACAGTTGTCCTTCCAAATCATTTTGTGAATTGGAAACATTGATTTTAAGAGGCAACAACAAATTGTTGAGTGTCATCTCCTCTAGCATGACCATAAGATTCAACAAGCTAAAAAATTTGACTTTAGGAAACTGTGAATTATTGACCGAGGTATTTAACCTTGAAGATGACCAACTAGATCATAATATCCAAGAAATGTGTTGAGAAACTGTAAGTGTACCGTTCGTTTCAAGTAATTAAGTATGTAAGTAGAGTATCGTATCCACAGGGATTGAGTTCCTAATTTTATCGTAACTAACAATCTGAGAAATTGGAAGGAATTAATGTGTTTAAAGAAAGTATTGTTGTGTTGTGGAATTAAACAATTAAATAAATGACAGAAATTAATAAGAAATTAAAAGCAAGTTTAGTTTGATTGTTATGCAGTGATGAGAATAATTATGGTCAGAACACAATCTCCTTTGATCCCTACCTCTTTCACTTGAATTGGTTATTAAATTCAATTACTTCTGATTACTCAGAGGATGTATCTTTACTTAATTAATTAAATCCTAATCCCTTAGCAATTTAACCCTTTAACCTAATGAGAAATCCTAATTCCTTAGCAATTCATATCAAGCTAAGCATTAAAAGAATACATCATAGAAATTCCGCAATCATACATCTCTATCCTTAGGCAATGTAAAAACTGTTATTTTACTCCTATCAGAAATTAGAATCTCAATATCCCTATTGTGAACTCTAACCCTAAGAACTTTAATAGAATGACCAACTCTAATAAAGAATAATACAATGAAGAACAGAGTAAAACAAAGCAATCATAATAATCTCATATTAATACCAATCAAATTACAGAGGAGTTCATATTGGTTTTTGGCCCTAACCACAATAAAGAAATTAGCCAGACACATTCATGTCTAACCTCAAGAAATACAAAGACAGCAGAAGCATTACAAAATTCTCAATCTTCCTTCAACTTCTGACTTTGATTTTCTCTTCACTATGTTTCTGTATGTAAAAGTCCCTTTCCTTAGTCCAGAAGCCTCCTTTTTATTTCCCACACGTTCATACATTAATTAGGGTAACAAACCCCTTTTTTTCCAAGCTAATTCAGTGCCAAATCTTTTAAAACAGGAACTGCGTAACTATGGCGCGGATCGCGTGAGAGTTGACGCGGATCGCACGGCTTGTACGAGTTGAAGGTTAATCTTGGCAATCTGGCGCTAACAGCGTGGGATGCCACGCGATTAGCGCGGGATGGTTGAGAGCTTCAGTCTCTTCTTTTTGCTTCTTTTCTTCTCTTGTTGGTTCCTAATTAACAAAAATAATAATAAATTAGATAATAAACAAATAATAAAAAAACTTATCTAATTTTAACCTATATTACTAATTATTGATTGAATTATTGATCTATTAACCCTAGAAAATAACATATGCTAGCAGCGTATCAAAATGCTTCCTCAATTAAGGGCATTAGCATTGAGTAACCTAAGTAATTTGACGTGTGTCGAATAAGGAACCTCAAGTTCCATTTTTCACAAGTTTGGTGTCACTTTTCATTGTCTATTGTGATCGCCTCAAAAAGTTTATTCTCACCTTCTTCTACAGAAAAATCTTCGGAAGCTCAAATCTCTCAAATTGTGTAATTGTGAGAACATAGAAGAGGTAATATCTAGTGATAAAGATGAAAGCGTGTCTGTCATTTTTCCTGAAATGGAATGCCTTGTACTTTTAAGGATCTTCCAAAGTTGGTCGGTTTTTGTCGCCAGAGTGGAACATTCAATTGGCCTAACTTACAAACAGTGAGGGTGAATAATATTCCAAAGTACGAAAACATTTTCAAAAGGTAATCTCAACACACCGTTACGGAGATGAATACATACAACATTTGCCAAGAAACTTTGGCCAGCAAATTTGAACGAAACCATATCGTATATGCACAATAATCCAGGTATGTAATTTTCTATAAAATAAAATAAAATATAGTATAATATAATAGCATTATCATTTGATTTCTAAAAGATTTCTCCTGTAAACATATATTTTTAGTTTAAATTATTAGATGACAATAGTTTCCTTTTGATATTGTATTAAAATATTTCAAAAATATAAAAAATTCTAAAGATTTTATACCTTTTCTTAATTAATAATATACTTTTATGCTATCTTGTAAAGAGTCTTCTGCCAAAATGCCACACTTTTACAAAAAAAGTGTCAAAATGCCACGGGGTCGATAAGATTTGCGGAAATGCCACGCGGGCTAAAACGCTGGGCAGAGGGGCGACTAACGCGCGACACGTGGCACCCGGTAATTGGAAGGGGAGGGCGGGCAGCGACACGTGGAAGTCGCCAGAGGAAGCAGCGTCTTCGGTGCAGCTGCTGACACGGCGCGACGCAACTCGCCAGCAGGTACAGCGGGTTACACATGGAGCTCGCTGGGTGGACCAGCGTTTTCGGTGACGTGGCGCCACGTAGCCCGCTGCATGGTACGGCGATGTCAGGGCCTGCATAAAACGCTATTGGGACCAGCGTTTTATGCATTAGTGGCCCACTATAAAAGCCCCGTCTCCCTCCCTCACCCCGCATCACTTTCAAGCTTTGGTCTGCAAATTTTTGCCTTCTTGTTTTTGCTGTTGTGAAGTTACTGAAGGTAAGTTTTAAATTTTTTCAGTATTTTGATTATATTTGTTATTCTTCATATAATTTTTAGTTAAATAATGGTAG
>PYAF01003084.1:0-27361 GCA_007407185.1 Glycine tomentella
AGACATTCACAAGGTACACTTTTCTGACTCTCCCTTTCCATTCGCACGGCACACACAGCACCCCAATTGCTCCCGTGTCGGTGTGATCTTCTCTTCGGTCGCTGGTCTTACCACCATAGATCAGCAGGGGAGAGTCCGATCCTACAGCAACACCTCCGGCGACACTCGTCGGACATTTCCGTCATTCCAGAACGGAACAGTACCATTCTATAAATATTCCATGTATATATATATATATAAATACAATTATATATATATAACTGTATATAGGTATATAGATTTATATATACAAATATATATATAAACTATAAATAACTCCATTTTAACTTCCTATACTGATCATTTGGGTTATCCTAAAATCTCTTATAAATATAAATATAATTAAACATAACTTATCATACTAACTAAATACAGGGTATGTAATAAGTTTTTATGGCTATAAATATTCTAAGGATAGTTATTCAGGTAAATTTCGGATGCTATATTTCATGACCATCAGTTATGATAAACTCCTAACTATAGCAAGTATACTTGGTGAAATCATTTAGAATTATTTCACTAACTTGGTATTTGCTACAAATATTATACCACTAAAATTGACTAAATAATAAATAAATTATTTTTAGTTGGTATAATTTTAAGAGGACAAGGTGTGAGATGTTATCTATCTTTTATGAGGAGAATAATAATATTTTCCTGACATGTATTTTGAGGAATGAATGAGATCAATCCGGGTGTCAAGACCGGACCTATGATTTTAAGATTGATCTGAGTTTCAATTGAGAGACCGGACCTATGATTTTAAGATTGATCCGAGTTTCAATTGAGAATGACTCATATGGCCATCTATTTCTCTTCATTCTCCATTACTCTATTATTTTCTCTTGGTTCTTACTAATCTTTCCTCGAGACACCGGCGATGGATATTGGACCGAACATAAGATCTGAGTTATAAAAGAAATTGCTGGTCTTGAACCTAGGACCTCACTTGAGCTTCAATATGCGATGAATATTGGACCGAACATAAGATGTGAGTTATAGTTCTTTTAGTCTTCATCAAGATGAGACTAACATTCAACACAGATTCCAGTGTTTCCTTTCTGAATTCTCATTTTGGTTCTGTAATTCCTAGATGAATAAATTGCTGAAAAGAACTACATGCAGTGGCAGTATTCGCCTTTCATCGTGTTACAAAGGTTTGCTTGCCTAGCAGTTAGTTTATAAATTATACGATGACATGTTATGTTCTTATGGTCTAGAATTTGTATGTCAAATTTGTTCTATTACTTCTCCATTA
Organism: Glycine tomentella; assembly: GCA_007407185.1. NCBI lineage: Eukaryota > Viridiplantae > Streptophyta > Magnoliopsida > Fabales > Fabaceae > Glycine > Glycine tomentella. The sequence goes on from PYAF01003084.1 coordinate 1,298, forward strand.
TTTATTGTTTGTGTTAATTGGTTATAGTCCTTTTTTATTTCTTATATTTTTCTCTACTTTTTCTGCTCCTTAAAAATTGGTTATAGTCCCTTTCATTTTTTCTAAATTCTTTTAATAAGTATTATTGGGTGCATCAGAAATTGGAAATATTTTAGTTGGGTCATTTCTCAGTCTATAAATGATGTGCTTGAATACTTCTTATCCTCATTCATATGGTAATTGATGGTTATTTTAATCCACATCATAACTTTATCATTACAGTGGCCAAATTTATTAGTCGAGTGCTTAATTTATTATTAGCTTATACATTTAGCAATTTATGTTTTACTTTTAATTTTTAAATTTACTTATTGAATAGTTCTTAATCATTAAACAGTAAAAATATTTTATTCAAATCTAACATAACACAGCGGAGCGAAGCGGAGCCGACCCGTGCGTATGCGCACGGGTCCAAATACTAGTTGTTTATGAAATTTGTGCTATTATCTCAATCTAGAGTCCACGTGTTTGCAGATGCAGTAGACATCTCGCATGTGAGGCTTATATAATTTTCTTTTTTGTTGGTGTTGTCTTTTATTTTCTGAAGAATAAAATAAAGATAGCTCAAGGTTAATATTGCTAACAGTAATAATTATAGGTTCAATTAGATTAAATCAATAAATAAAAGCCCAATAAAATAAATCCTTCCGGCTTCATCACTTTTCTCTTTATTATTTTCTTCTTCAGAATTTGCAATAAAAAAAAAAAAACTTCTTCTTTTACTGTATATATTCTTGAAGTTTTGTTTTCGTTAGATTTTTTATTTTTTTATTTATTTTATATTTTGTTAATTAATTATCTCTTTAAATAAATTAGTCTATCACAAAATATTAGTCTCAAATATTCAGAATTTTTAAGACTAAACACTTAAAAAAAATGAAACAATATATAGATTTAATTAATTCCATGTTGGGTCTAGTACTTGCTTAGTTATCACAAGTATCTTGTATAAAGTATTTAGATAAATTGAGTCATCTATTCCTGAACTACTACTACCCGACTTGTTAATTAAATGTTTGATCGAGTTCGTTTTTTTAAGTAAATAAACAAACTAAAGCTTTAGATTGCATTCGATTATCTAAATGAGTCAATTAATCTCAAGCTTTAGAAGCTTAACATTAATAGTTCATGAAAAACTCACTTATAAGGATTTAGGATCAAAAATTAAATTATTATTTTATTAGAGACTCAAAGTAAAGTAAAAATTTATTAGAAAATAAACACAAAAATTAGATATTTATTATAGATCAAAAACATATATTTAAGTCTTAAATAAATGAATCAAACTTTAGCTATTCACTTTTTTACGAGCTAAACCAGAACCTCTAATACTCAATTTATCTCGACTCATTTATATCCCTACGTACTTATGTATAGGGATGGCAAAACGGATTTGACCTAGTGGGCCAGCCCGTTTGGCCCACGAAAAAATGTGAGTCTAACTGAGATTTTGACTTCACATTCATTAAACGGGTGGATTAACCTGTCCCACAAAATATGGGCCAAATGTGGGTCAGGATCGGGCCAGCCCACCGGACCAACAGCCCACCAATAAAAAAATAAAATATTTAATAGATAATTAAATGAGTGGTTTACAGTAAGAGTGACTATAAAGAAGTGAGTATTTTGAATCCCTAACCCTAATACATTTATATTTAAAATCTAATAATGAGGTATACTACATATACAAATATGCTTTGATTGTCTGTATCATTGTGAACAAATTTCTAAGAATCTTTAAGACTTACGAGCTAATTGAAAATCATTGTTATACATGTATTCCATTCTTGCTTTTGCTTCTGTTAGACATGTATTTTACATTAAAAATCACTGTTATAGGATTAAGTTAGTACATTATTAATTTTTAGTATAAATAATTACATTTGAATTTTTTTTTATAATTTTTTTACCTTTTTTTAAAAAAACATTTTTATTTTATTTTTTAACTGGGCTAGCTAGCTGATCCACCTTAAAGTGGGGCGGGCTAGTATTTTCAGCCCACTTTGCAAAAGTGGATCAGCTCGACTTGGCCCATTTTTGTGAGTTGGGTCAGCCCAACCCGTTTTTGGGTGGACTGGTTCACTTTGTCATCCCTACTTATGTATAGGTATCTTGTATCTGTTATGTTTTTTTATCGTTGTGGTTGGTATTTTGTAAAGGATTTTAACTATAGAAGCCATGGAATGTATAAGATCTAACATCTTGATGATCCATTCACTTTAAATAAACACAAAATTCCTTCAACACATAAAATGATTTTCTACAAAAGAACTATCTAAGTTTGAGTCACCATTGTATCCAACGATATGCCGGAATAAGAATCAACCCTTGTTGATTCAAAAAGACAAAAAAAAAAAAAAAAAAGAGATAAGTAAACCTCTATTACCTAAAAAATAAAAATAAGAGAATTTGTTCAATAAAAAAATATATCTTTATTCATAAAGTAATAAATAAATAAAAAATATACCTATTTTTTTAAAGGGTTAAATAAATTTAGTGTTATTTTAATTTTTTCATATTTAAAATATAATTTAAATTTATTTTAATTCATGATGATGTAATATATCTTTTTTAAATTTAGTGTTATTTTAAATATACTCAATCTTATTTTTACATATATAAAAAGATTATATTCAAATTCGAATCCATAATCAACAAATTACCAAGACACAAATTTAGCATAAGACTCACCAAGAAGTACTATGTTTAGCTTTATTTTCTATCTTTAATACAAAATATTAAACGCGAGGAGCACGCTCACGTATTTTTAATGTGAATAGACATTTGGATGCAAAAGAAAGGAATTTAATATGATGAGTGTTTTCGCTAGATGATAATATTGGAGGAGTATGACCTCTTTAGTATGATATTTGTCTGATATTTGACCTTGGACTAGCTGTGAGTCGGAGTAGCATCTTAAACATTGAGCCCCACCTCTTTTGCGAATTTGAGTCCTGCTATAAGTGTCTCATACTCGGCTTGATTGTTTGAAGCTTTAAAGTTGAGCTTGAGAGTTTGCTCTAATGAGATATTATTGGGTCCTTCAAGTATGATATCTGCTCCACTTCCTTGTACGTTGGATGCTCCGTCCACGTAAAGATTCCACTAGTCTATGGTGGATCTATCGTTTCCTGCAAATTCTGTTAGGAAATCCGTCATGAATTGTATCTTCATGGGGTCGTGCGATTCATATCAAATGTCAAATTCCGACAGTTCGACTGACCATGCTACCATCCTGCTTGCTAGTTCTGGTTTCCGCAATACCTGTTTGATTGGATAGTTAGTCTTAACTATCACTTGGTGGCTTTGAAAATAAGGTCGAAGGCGCCTAGCGGAGGTGACCAGTGCCAAGGCTATTTTTTCAATCATCTGATAGCGCTTCTCGGCATCATGTAGCATGCGGCTAGTGAAGTAGATAGGGTATTGATGTTTCCCTTCTTCTTGGACGAATGTTGAACTGACAGCTTCATCCGCAACTGAGAGGTATAAAAGCAATGGTCATCCCTGTCGAGGTCGGCTCAAGACAAGCGGCGTAGCTATTGTCTTTTTGAATTCCTCGAATGCTTGCTCGCAGGTGTCATTCCATAAGAATGGCTTTGTCTTGCTGAGCAACTTGAAGAAAGGCTTAACCTTCTCGGCAAGTTTTGGAAGGAATCTTGATAAGGCCACTAATCTTCCGTTCAGTTTCTGAACTTCGTTGATGCTGGCCGAGCTATGCATCTATAGGATGGCTGAGCATTTGTCTGGGTTGGCTACGATTCCTTAATGTATGATTGTGAAGCCAAGGAACTTGCCGTCGCCAACCCCGAGTATGCATTTTTCGGGATTGAGACACATGTCGTACTTCCGAACTTCTTCGGATATTTCCTTGAGGTCTACCGATGTGTTACAAACACATCTTAGTTTTAGGATAGTTTTAGGTTATATTTTAAGTAAATAATTAGGAATTAGATTAGTTATTAGTTAGTTTGTTATTTTATTTAATTTAAACTCATTTCATCACCATTTGTGCATTTCAGGGCTTAAAAGAGGAGATTCAAGCAAACAAAAGAAGAAAAGCAAATCTAAAGTCTCGCGCGGATCGCGCCAGCGTCTGCGCGAGCCGCGCCACATGCAAAAATACAGTGCCCAGCTCGAAGACTCCACACCAGTCGCACAATGTTCACACTACCAACGCCATCCTTTCGAAGTTCTAGTGCGATCAGCGCCAGTAGCTGCGCGATCCGCGCCACAAGACCTGGAAGCATTTCTGATTCGTCCAACTCGTGCGATCAGCATGGACTTCCATGCTACCAGCGCCGGTAATTCGAATTGGTGGCGCGATCAGCGCCACAATCCACGTGAGCCGCGCTGCGAAGGCGCTGTTTCCTGATTTAAAAAGATTGACTTCAAAATTTGCATAGGAAATAGGCTTTGTTACTTGAATTAAATCTATCTATAAATAAAGGCCTCTAGACTGAAGCAGGAACACTCCCAATCTATTATCTACTTTCTAATACTCTCCCTCTATTATTCTAAACCATTGGAGGTCAAGGATCAAGGTTAGGTCACTGCAGAATCATGTTTTATTTGACAACTTTGATTGCTTTGAAGCCTATGGCAGGCTAAACTTGCATTGTGGGAAGGCCAAGAACTAATGTAATCTTCTCTGTAGCTTGACTGGTATTTAATGAGAATTCTTAGTGTTTTATTTTACTCTATGCTTTATTGTAAATTCTTATTTAGAATTGGTCATTCTATTTAGGTATTGAGGGTTAGGATTCGTAATGGGGACGTTGGGATTCTAATTTCTAACCTTAGTAAAATAACAGTTGTTCATCACCTAGGGATAGGGATGCGTGGCTGCGGAATTTTATAATATAGTCTTTTGTATGCTTAACTTGATAGATTTCACCAAGGAATTGGGTCTTTGATTCGGGTTAAAGGGTTAATTCACTAAGGAATTAGGGATTAACTAGAGTAGGAAAGATTTATTCTCCGAGCATAAGAATTCGGACACCCTTATGATATGTTCTCTTAATGCTTAGTTTGACAAAATCACTAAGGTCTTAGGGTTCTCGATCGAATTAAAGGGCGAGATCGCTAGTTATCTAGGATTTACGAATTTAGGAGAGATTTATCATTTGTGATCATATTTGCTAACCAGTTAAGTGAAAGAGGTAGTAAACATTAGGAATTGTGCCTGACCACAATTGTTTCTTCCATTGGTAATATTCTTATTATTATTTTACTACACTTATTTAATTTAAGTTTTATTCAACTCTTCAACACAACAAATCTCCAAAAATATTGTCTTTTCCTTTTTCCTTTCCATTTACTTAGAATTAATATTGCTGTGAATTTCACTCCAATCCCTGTGGAGAACGATACTCTACTTACCCACTTTATTACATGTAACGATCGGTGCACTTGCCGCATTTGTTCGCAACATCTACGACATGTTGGGCTATGATTTAAGATTTGACAACCATGTCATTTACGTAGACCTCGACGTTGTATCCGATTTTCTTTTCTGAATACTCGATCCATTAGTCGCTGATATGTAGCTCTTGCATTCTTGAGGCCAAAGGGCATGACTCTGTAGCAATAGTTGGTGTCTTCAGTAATGAAGGCTGTCTTTTCTTCATCCGGAGCATACATTCTGATTTGATTATAACCAAAATATGTGTCCAAGAAGCTTAAGATATGAAATTCGGACGCTCCATCGACCAATCTGTTGATGTTGGGTAGTGGATATGCGTCCTTTGGACATGCCTTGTTGAGGTCTAAGAATTATGTGCACATACGCCACTTTCCACTTGCTTTTTTGACCATGACCACGTTGGCGAGCCGGGTAGAGTATCTAAATTCTTTGATAAAGTTAGCTTTAAGAAGCTTGTCTACCTCTTCTTTTACAACCTTTCGTCTTTCTTCACCCATATTTCACTTTTTTTTGTGCAATCGACTTGGCCTGTAGACATATGGCTAGTTTGTGACAGATGACTTTAGGATCAATACCTGGCATGTCAGATGGCTGCCAAGCGAATAGGCATGCATTTTTGTAGATCACATCTGCTATGTGTCTGTACTCATGATTGGTAAGCTCTTTGCTTAGTTGCGTGCATTATCTGGGTTTGGGCCCGAGTTGCAACTTGACTAGCTCTTCGATCGGTTTTGATCCTTTGTCGATATTATCATCATGTGGATCCACGTCGAAGGCTTCATCATGGTGAGCTGTGTACACTGTCAATGTATAAGGAGTAGACTTTCTATCTGTATTCATTACCTGGGTGGTACCCCCCGAAGTGGTACGATGTCTGTCTGACTGTCTGTTGGGAGGATATGGTACCACTTTAAGGCTTTCGACATAACATTATCTGGCTTGCTTTTGATTTGCCTTTACGGTAACAATTTCCCCTGTCATGGTAGGAAATTCCATCTTCAAGTGGGGGGGTAGAGAAGATAGCCCCCAACTCATTCAATGTTTTCCTACTTATCAACACAAGGTAGGAGGTATCAGCATCTACAATATGGTACCTGATAGTAAAACTCCTTGATAAAGAACCCTGACCAAAAGTGGTCATTAGGTCAACATAACCTAGGGTTTCTACCCTTTCTCCTGCGAAGCCGAGTAATGGATCTGGATAAGGCTGTATGGAGCTTGACGAGATTTGTAGCTTCTGGAGAGTCTGTAGGTATAGAACATCAGCGGAGCTACCTTGATCAATCAGTACTTTTGTCACCTTGAAATTTGCGATTATGAGAGAAACAACCATAGGGTCATCTTGGTTGACAGGATTGATTCCCTCAAAATTTGCATTAGTGAATGTAATGGGAGGTAGACTTCGTAACGGAGGAACATTGACACAGTTTATGTCTCGTATAGCATGCAAGTGTCTCTTTCGAGATTGGCTAGAGGATCCTCCATATGAGAAACCACTTATGATGGTATGGATTACACCGCGAGTATGTTGAGTGGGCTTCTCTTCTTGCTGACGAGGGGGTTGATGCTCGCGTCTAGGTTGCGATTGTCGCTGCCTCCCTCGGTCTTCTGCGTCGTCTCTTCTTCTATCGTTGTCTTTCTTTTCGGATCGATCTCCCTGTCGCCCCTCCTGTCTGTTTTCTCGTGGAAAATTACCAAGTCTCTTTACATACCGTGATAAGTGTCCAGCTTGGATGAATTCTTCTTTCTTATCTTTCAATGTCAAACAGTCATCTGTGTTGTGGCCTGTGCCACGATGGTAGCGAAAGTATTTATTAGAAAATTATCGCACAAAGATTGCTTCAAATGCAACCTTTCCAACAATTAACAAGGCACTAAAATGAAGTTAAATTCCAAGTAATGTAATGTAACACCTAACCACTACTATATAAAAAAGGAAATTGTACACATAAAAGGGGAAAATATAGAGAAATTAAGCATAAAAACCAATTGAGAACTCGAGTACAGCGTGGGGCTTGGGAAGGAGGAAGAGGTTGGGCTAGCATGGTAGGATGGTACAGGACTCAAGTATGACGACGATTGTGGATTTGGCTGAATAGAAGAACACATGCTTATGTTTGCTGGTGTTCCTCCAATCTCACTCGCGCCAAGTCTCTTGCATCCCTGTACATCAATAATTATTCAAACTTAGATCAGGACACCAAAAACAAACAGTGACGTGACTGAAAGTAGATCTAAGAAATTGAGGGGAACCTAAACCTTTCGATAAGTGGTGCCATCTTCTTCCACGATCAAAGTAGAATTGACGCATAGAGCTTTTAGGACACCAAAAACAAACAGTGACCGTGACTGAAAGTAGATCTGAGACCCACTTCTCCTCTTCCTCGTGGCGGCGCCTCGGCCCCAACCTTGGCCCCTGTCACCTCCGCGCCCTCCCCTGTCAAAGTCGCGTCTGAAACCACCACAGTCGCCACCTCGGCTCCCTGCCATTAGGGTTTCTAAGAGAGAAAAGAGAGTGCGAGAGCAAGAGAGCGACAATGAAATAAGAAAGAGTCAGAGTGAGTGAGTAAATAAAAAACGGGGAGTACAAAATGATTTTTTCAAAACCTAACATCGGTTATTAAAAAATCGATGTTAACGTGGTCACATTAACATCGTTTTCTTTTTATAAACTGATGCTAATATCGTCACATTAATATCAATTTTTTAATACTGATGTAACATCATCACATTACCATTGATTTTTTTTAAAAATCGATGTTAACAAAATTAATTTATTTACAAAAATACCACCACATTTTTGTTAACATCGATTTTTATAAAAAAAATGATGTTAAAGAAACGATATTGAAAGCATTATTTTTAGTAGTGGGCTATTGCTAAATGGATTGCAGTTAAAGAAAGTCATTTAAACAATAGTTGATGTCTTCAAAATTGCATTTGTTACTATGTACACTAATATCCGAATAACTTTGAATATCTTATTGAATTTAGTGTAATAAGCAAAGAGGAAGCACTGAGTGTGGATATTATGTCATGCATTTAATATCAACAATAGTACTAGGAGGTTTCAGGGATAATTGGGAGATGGTAATTGTTTACTTTAAAACTAATTTTACTTGTTATACTTGTTGATTTTTATACTGGTTAAGTTCTATTTTATTATATCATGCAGTATTTCACTGATCCAAGACCATTGGAACCAGAGAGATTGAAGCTAATTCGCATTCATTGGACAAGATTTTATCTTAAAGTTAGAAATGAAACAATAGGTATTTAAAGGATTTTAACAATTGTATAAATAGTTTAATTACAATTGGTTATAATAAATAAATTTATGTATTGAAATTATTATTTTTACTTATAATTCATAGTAAATTTCTATTGTATTGTGAAACCGCCTGGATAGGTTTGCTTTTTAATTTGTAGGTTTAATTTGGGTAAAAAAAATTGAAAAAAATAGTATATTTAAAAATTACAAAAAAATCAACATCGATTTTTACAAATAACAATGTTGTTCATCATAAATCAACATCAGTTTTTACAAAAATTGATGTTGTCATGTGAAATCCACATTGATTTTTAGTAAAACCAATGCTGAATTACGAACAACATTGATTTTTACAAAAAAAAAAAATCAATGTTGATTTCACATAATAACATCGGTTTTTGTAAAAACTGATGTTGATTTATGTTGAACAACATCAGTTTTTGTAAAAAGCGATATTGATTTGTCCATAACAACATCGATTTTTGTAAAATCGATGTTGTTGTTTGTAAATCAACATTGATTTGATTTCACAAATTTTACAATTTTTTCGTTAATTTTTTATTACTTGACATCGGTTTTTTGAAAAACCGATGTTGTATAGTTATGTTAACATCAGTTTTAAAAATCGATGTTAACGTTGATACTTTCAATGTCGGTAGTTTCAACATCGATTTCCAACTGATGTTGAATCTTCAAAAAAATCGATGTTGAATGCTAACTTTCTAGTAGTACCACTGTCACCACCACCATTGTTATCCTTATCATAATTGGCTGCCACCATCATGACTACTAGATCACTACTACCACCACCATCAATGCAACCGCCACCGTCATCATCGTCACCACTATCGTCATTGCCACCATCATTGTCATCGACATCACCATCACCACATCATTGCTACCATGATCACCACCACCATCAATGTCACCGCCACCGCTATCTTCATTGTCATCACCACCAACACCTCCACTATAACCACCAACACTACCACATTGCCACCACCAACATTGCTACCCTCACCACCCAACTATTGTCACTGCCACCACCATCAACATTGTGAGAACCACCACTAATACAACCTCTGTCACTATCACCACCACAAACGTCACTGCCATTGTCGCCACCACTGGCTCACCAGGTCGTCATTGCCATCGTCACCACCACTGTCATTGCCATTATCACCACTGTCACTGCAACCAGTCGACCACCACTAGTATTTCTATCGCCACTGCTGACATGACGACTACCATCACCATTGTCATCACCACCATACAAAAACCACTCTTAAACTAATTTTAATACAATATGAAACTTTGAAAAAGAGTTTACTTGAAACTAAACATATTTTTAAAAATTGGTTTAAAATTTTTTTGAAACTAAAACTAAAAATTGATTGTTATTTTAAAATTTTAAAAACTTAAAACTAAAAACCATTCCAAATAAGTTAAAATTTGGTTTTCAATTTTTTATGAAATTTTTTGTGACAAATTTGCTAGGGAATTTTCCTTTGCAATTGAGCAAGGAATTAGAGATGGACTATGTCCCTCGCTAAATTTAAATTATGAGTTTATAACTTACCTAAAGACATTTTCGAGTGATGTATTTCCTCATTTAGCGAGAGAATAGTGATGACATATTGGCATATATGCAATCCCTCACCAATTAGCGAGGGATTTGAGAGAAGATTATCCTCACTAAATTCCTTTGTGAATTCATGATTTTCTTGTAGTGAGTGCTTATATTTTTATATTTATTATTTATTATATTCCTTTTTCACGTTTCTATAGCTTAAAAATTATAGGAAAAAAGAAATTTCTTTTATTTTAATATTTTTTTCATTTTCTTTTAGATTTTCATTTAAGTCTACGGGTTTCCATACATGGGGGTTTTGCAAATCAAATGCAAACCTAAAATTTTTAGACTGTTTATTTAGTGCCCAGTAGCTAGTACTACTAACGCTCACACGCACAATTGATTTTTACAAGATTAGTTACTATTATGATAGAACATATATATTAGCACTTCATTTTAGGTGCAACCACGACACTTGGCAGGTTGACTATTAATATGATGTACGTAATAGTCACGTAACAAAATATTGTTTGTTTAATTTTTTATTTTTTATTTTTACGATTGTAGACACTACAAATATTTTGATAATAAGGATATAAAATTACTAAAAATAAAAATGTTAGTATTTTCAAATATAGGAGTTTCTGAATACGCACACATTCCTTTATCAGGTAGTATGCATTAGCAATGTACATCAAAATATTTAGAAGAAAAAAAAAAACAGATCAACTTCTTTGTTCTAATAAATTTCACATAAGGACATTACAATAATTTGATATGTATTGTTTTCTTTAGAAAATAAAGGTATTTGTCTCTCCTCTCGCTCTCACATAGTTGCACACAGAAATTTTCCGTTTTCACGCAATCACTGAAGAGACGAAAGTTTTCTTGTTAGTTTCTTTCATCTGATCATTCTACCCCTCTTCAATTTTTGCTATATATCCTCCCTAACTGCATAGTTCACTTTACCTAATCAAATCATGCAGTTGTCAGCCTTTTCAATGAATTAGAGGATTTCATAGAACGTTAACTGTATGTGACTTTTTTAAAGAGAGAAAAAAAAAAGCAATTATAAAAACAAAACAAGAATGAAAAAAAAATAAAAGGTATCGGATTGGATTGGATGATAATTAAAATTGATATTGATAATAATAAATTTTACAATAATAATATATAACTATTAATAATAAGAATTATCTCATTTTGTATACATATTTCATAGGATAATTTTATCCTTAAATCACTTTTTAAATTTCAATATTTTTTTCTAACTTACATTAACTTCCAACTATTTGTATATTATAAGTTTTTTTATTCTGTCATTTTTTATTAATTTTATTTCATTTCTATTTTTTTATTATTTAAATTTTTTTAGTGACACAGTAATAATCTATAACTATTAATAATGAGAATTATTCCATTTGGTGGACACATTTCATTGAACAATTTTATTCTTGAATTACTTCTTAAATTTCAAAATTTTCTTCTAACTTAGGTTAACTTCCCACTACTTTTATATTATTAGTTTTTTTATTCTGTCATTTTTTTATTAATTATGTTTAACTTCTATTTTTTATTATTTAGAGAGACACAATAATAATAATAATAATAATAATAATAATAATAATAATAATGATAATAATAATAATAAATCAAGTAGAGTCTAATGTGGACCGAGTGAGTGATATACTCGTTTGGCCGCTGCCAACGTGTCGAATCTGAGTTGTATAATTACTCATTTAGACCTTTAAAGACAATACATATTCAAGTTATACAATCCAAAAATAGTAAAATGACACGTGAGCATCTCTTAAAGGTCACCATACACATAGACACCCTCCACATCAGCACTGCCACATTAAAGAGGTGCTTAACCAACCTCCAAGTACCAACCCGGACATGTGTGTCTGGGTTCTAGGCCAACATTGCTACAGGAACACGGACACCAATAATATTATCTTCTCATTAACAACATATCAAATATATTTGGATATTCAAATATGTGTAACTACCTTATCATATAATATTCCAACAAGTTATCTACTAATTGTTACTTATCTACAAGTAACAATATATCAACAAGGTAAACATTATCTCCTATTCAAAATATAGATAAATGTCTGCTATTATCTGTTATTATTATCTTAGCAACAAATTATCTACAAACAACGACCCAAGGCCCATACTCCACGCTATAAATGCAACCATCCAGGTTCTCTCTACTCACTCCATTCTCATCATGTATTCTCACAGAATACCTTACTCTCATCTATACTTGAATGCATTACTCAAGTCTCTTATTCTCTACATCTTAGACCGAGTTCTCACTTGGTGATTCTTCAACAATGGATGTACTTACTTGAGCGTCGGAGTGTTTTTCCTTTGTTTTGCAGGTCCCTTCTCTAAGCAAAGCCTACTCACTTCCCGACGACACAAGATTTGGAGTCCACTAAGGCCACATCTAGCTCACACGTGGAATATCCAAATTTTGGTAAGAACACAAGTATTTATGGGCTCAAAAAGTTTATTATATCATGTGGATTAAAATTAAAAGTATCATAATTTGTGTATTTCTCAAATAAATGAAAAGTTATACATAAAGATATAAGAAAAGTCAAATTTATTTTTGTCCTATGTATTTTCTGTCAAATTTGACTTATATATTTAAGCTCTAATACAGTAACACAACTAGATATTCATTCTGTTTAAGTGAATCAATATAAATCAAGTGTTTATATGCCTTCTTAAGTGGTTTTATTGAGTATTATTTTAAGGTTATCTTGACATCATTTTTCACAAAGTTTTTACTTGGAAAAACTTTGTGAAAATACTCTTTTATTATTATTGGACGACCAAATTTAGTTTTCATCAAACTTGTTTTTCTATTTAGTGAACAACTCCATTGCATTTATCTTTTTGGACTGGTGATAAAAGTCTTTATTTATGAAAAAATATTATCTTTAATTAGCATACTATTCAACCTCCTTCTAATGTGATTGTTGATATTTTAGAGATAACATAGTCAAGGCAGTTTCTATTATATGACTGTGTTTCTTTTCCACAACACCATTTTGATGGTGAGTAATGGGCAAATAAATTGATGTTGAACATCAAATTTCATAAGATACTTAGTGAAAGGTCGATATTCTCTTCCCCAGTCAAACTGAACAATTTTAATGGGGATATTAAACTAAGTTTTAATCACAGTGTTAAATTGTTTAAAGATATTTAAGGTGTCTGATTTACTTTTTAACAAGTACTACCAAGTAAATCAGGTATTTGCATTAGCAAACGTTACATAATATCTGTAACCTGTGCTGGACAAAAGGGGAGAAGGACCCCATAAATTAGTATAAACAAGTTCAAAATGAGTAGAATAAACACTAAGAGAAGGGGAAGTTTGTGTGATTTGCCAATGTAACCATATGAACAAAAGTTAGAACCTGTTTTATTGATAAGAGGCAAATTGCAAGGTTTGAATACAAGTTTCATAGTACAGACATTAGGATGTCCTAATCTGGAATGCCAAGTGGCAAAAGAAATGGAACTACTATAAAACTATATTTACAACAAAAGCATTATTGACTCTATTTACAGAATTGGAAACATAATTTGAAAAGATGCTCTAAACACAGGTTTTGAAACATTCAAGGAAATAGTATTGACAGTGAAATGAGACTTGAGTTGTTGTCTAGATGATTGAAGCAAATTAAGACTTTTTTAGAGACCTAGATTTTACCAAGAAAAACTGAGAATGAAACTCAAAAAATACAGAGTTATCTTTGCAAAACTGACTCACACTGATCAAGTTTTTGGTTATGGAAGGAACAAACAACAAATTATTTAGACCAAGAGGAATTTGATAATTAAACGAAGGCTTAGAGAAGGTTACACCTAAGGAATTAATGTTCAACCCCTGACTATTACCAATGGTAATTTGATCTGGCCCTTCAAAAGATGTACTCTGATGAATGTTTCGAGAAAAATTAGTGACATAATGAGAAGCATCAGAGTTTGGGTACCAATTCTAAGAAGGTGCAAATTCCACACTTGTTAGATAACTTGTGGAAGAGGAAAAGAAGGGTTTTGAACAAGTGTTTGAGGATGGTTATACTAAGGATGGTTAGGATTCTTATTTGGACATGGATAAGGGTACTAATAAATTGAGCAGGATACTGATTAGAAATGTAGTTGAGAAGAGGTAGTGAAGGGTGATATTAAGGCTGATTGGGGTACTGATTAGAGAATCAATTGGGATAGGTATTAGGGTACTGATTTGGGTAATTCATAGATTGTGTTAAGTCAAAAGATATTTTGTCTTAATTCTTTTGATTGGATGTAATCAAATACAAAGATTAAAAACTATGCCTTATGCATTATCAAAACATGTTTTGCGAAGTCTGCGTCTGATGTTTCAGGCAATAGGAAAATGGAATCATGATCTTATACGACATTAAATATGACACTTAAGATTTCATTTAATACTATATGTCTGAGATCTATTTTGCAGAGACATTCTCTAAGGATTTCTCGAATTCTATGAAGAATAAATGAAACCAAGCTCTGAAATTCCTCAATCGCCATCATAAGAAGAGATTTGTTGTACAGACCTACTCTAATGAAAAAGGAAATGATTTCCTGCTGTGGTGTTCTACATGCCAGCGTTGAAGAGTGGTTTCTCAGCATGAAGAAGTACCTGCATTTAATTCCCCAACGACCACAGTCTTCATACGCAAGCTTAAAAAAGGAAATATGTTCGTTTAGAGATAACAAATACTTGATTGAAGGAGACCTATATATACCAGAAGCTTTGAAGACATGAAGTACAAATTGAAACACTCATTATTCAAATTCTATCTGTTAAAAGATCTCTGTGTAAATTATTGTAAAGTTCAGAGATGCTCTCAAAACACTTTAGTTATCTTGAGATAAAAGGCTAAGTGCTGAAATTGTTTATTTGTTTGTAAGATGATAGAGTGTTAGTCATTGTGCAATCAAACCAACAAATCTTTTAATTTGTGCTAGAGCCAGTAGTGGTTCGGTAGGACAAAGAATACTAATTGAAACAAGCTTGCTGTAGGGCTTTAGTTAAAGAGCCAAAAATGACAGTGATAAATACTTGTAACTTGAAGTTAGTAGAACTTGATGGTTTGTCAAGAACTGTACATAGTCTTGGTGGTTGAGACGAACTGGTATAAATTTCTTGTGTCTTATTTTCTTTTATTATTTGAATTGACCTAGGGTTTGCATTTGATCTTTGCTTTTGAAAAACTCTATTTTTTTTACAAAGATTTGGAACTATGATCTGATTTGTCATATGAAAATTTGATATCTATCTTCTTAAGTTTTACTTCATTAGATAATATCTTTGCTATATTCAAAAACGGTTTTAAGTTAACTAAAAATCACAATTAAACCACTTTCTCGTGATATTTGCCTTTACAAGTTGTATAGGGACATAGTTATCATCATGTCTATAGTAGAAACAAGAAACTTTATGACCATACTTATGGCAAATTTGACATCCAGTGTTAGAATAACGACCTCTATACCCCCATGACCATCATCATTATCATAGCCATGGCCACCACTACAGCCTCCACGAGAGAAATTCTTGCTACCATTGCCACGATCTTTGTTGAAAAAACAATTACTCACATTATGGCTCAAATCATTGCTCTAAGTAGAACTATTTAGAGCCCGAGCAACTTCAGCTTGCGTCTTTGGATCGACATTGATAGTGTTGTTGGAACACACTTACTGAGAAGATTAGGGGTTAAAATTAGGTTTGGCAACTTCTCTGAGATGATAGAAGCAAGTGACTTCTTGCGAGACTTGTGAATAAGAGTACCATGAGCTACGAGAAGCGTTTCAAATTCATCAATTAACACTACTACAAAAAGCCTTTTTTTACGACATTGAATTTACGTCGGTTAATAAAAAACCGTCTTAGTAAGAAATGCGGTGGCATTTTTATAAATAAATACAATCATTTTAAGACGGTTTTACAAGAACCGTCTTAGAAACTTCCATTCTAAGAAGTACCTCGACGGTTTTTGAAAAATCGTCTTAGAAGGTTTCTCGCAATTTAAATATCTCCCTCTATTATTTCAGTCTCCCTATCACTATTGTCTCCCTCTCTCACTACACTTTGACTCCCCTAGCCTCTAGGGTTCCCAACAAGTGGCTAGGAGTGTCAGCGGAGATGGTTGGGAAGCGGATAACGACAACACTTTCTCCTCTCTCGATTGTCCTCTGTGTCCCACTCTCTTCCTCACACTCACCACTCCCTGAAACTGGGAAGCAACAACTTCAACTCGCTCCACTAATTGAAAAACCCAAACAACGAGAGAAGAAGAAGAAGAAGAAGAAAAAGATGCTAGCAAGAGGTGTATTCACTTGCTATTTGGATTTTTTTCTCATTCATATGCCAAAGAATGAAGTGTGATTCCCAATTCTTAATGTAAATAATATACTGGTTCAGATGAAACCCATGCCTGTTAGAGGGTTTTAAAACTTCAACAAATCAATTGCTAAGCAAGTACAACTATAAGATACTCTGCCTGAAAAGCTTAGTTGACACTAACTCCTTGTTGATAAAGTTGTGGCCATGGTTGTCAACCTTGAGTGTTTAGGTAAATCTAACTTGTAAGCTTGACTAGTGAACTTGTAAGAGTCACTACAAGAAAAATAATCTATGCCTACGGAGACTTTTGCCTACAGACATAAATTGTTGTAGGTAAAAATTAAAAAATACTTATAGCTACCATTGTTTGACGTAGGTAAAACTTACCAATTTGTACCTACCATTATTTGATGAAGGTAAATTCATTAAAACTAAAAATGACTTCTACCTACAACTACTTTATGTAAGTAGAATACCAAAAAACTTTTACCTACAAAAATCTAGTGTAGGAAAAATTCTAAAAAACATATACCTATGACTACACCATGTAGATGAAACTTCTTAAACTTATACCTACATTTGGTTTGTGTAGATATAACTTCAAAATCTTATACATATAGTTATTTGGTGTAGGTAAAACTAAAATAATTATATACCACCTAATACAAAATATAAAATATTTTTTTACTAAATTTAAAATAATTTTTTAACTAATTAATAAGATTCTTATCATAAAAATTAATAAATATTTGATTAAATTTTAGAGTAAAAATTATGGACATGTTTCTTTTTCTTTTTTTATAGGTGGTTTTATTTTCATTGATGATTAATGATCTTAACTAAAATGAATTCAACCATGTCTAGATTAGGATATTTTAAATTAACTGATTATTTTTATTAAGATTAAAAAGAATTAATTAAATATCTATCTACTGTAAAAATTCTTCCCTTCTTTCTCTTTCTCTTCTACACTTCCTTCTCCATCTCTCTTTGCTTCCTTTGTTTCTTCTTCTTTTCTTTGTTTTGCTGGGCGAGTTCAAGCCATTTGGCCTCATTGCCGAAGCTCTCGATGGCAAGCCCCCCGACACCGTCACCGACAAGTTCGATTACTTCCTCTTCAATCTCGAAATCGCTCGAGATCGAGATGCCAACGACGATTGCGCCAACATCGCTTCTGCTCTGAGCAATCGTGGCGACCACGAGCTTTTCATTCGATGCAATTGGTAATTTCACATTCTCTTGTAGTAAAAGTGTAAAACACTAAAACCCTCGCTTATCTGCTCAGGTTCTTCCCAAAGTGTGGAAATGAAGTTAAAGGAAAACGGAAAACGAAGTTGAATTTGAACCTTCGTTTTGAAATTCTGTTGTGTTCTTTTGCTGATGTATGAGTTGATGGGTACGAGAGTATCTAAAAAATTTACCCTGTCATCTGACATCGTTAAGGTATGTATGAGTGAGTTTTGAGTTTTCATGGTTTGAATTTGAATGAAATGAGTTTGTTTAATTTAATCCACTATATTAGTAATTATAACTATTGTACTACAAATTTTTTGTTAAGTGAACTGAACATTGTTGATGGAGGGATATCATTGTCTACTTTGCTCAATGCTCACATTAGGAGACTTCAGCAGTGAATACTGGGAAAGGGCTTGGATATAATTTTTTAAGTTTCTTAGAATTCCAATTTGTTCCATCCAATACTCTGCATATTCAAAGTTGTCGCATAAAGCGGGTTAAGGTGGTAAAATAACTTCAACTCCTAATATGAGAATCCCAATTTTAACTTAAAGCAAATTTCAGCATAATTCCCATGACTCCAAAGTGTAAAGAAGAGTAATTGATCAGTTTTAAATGAATGGAACTTGTGCTCTCTCACCATATATATGTATATGTATGGTATGCATGTACTCAAAGTCATTAAGCATTCTCTCTTTAATTATAGGAAATTATAATATATTGATTTTAGTATTGCTATCCTGTATGATGCTTATACTGCAATCCATCTGTATATTCCAGGGTAATGAGTTTTTCAAGAAGAAAAAGTTTAAGGAAGCTAGAGACTGCTATTCAAGGAGCATTGCCTTATCCTTCAATCTCTTGATGTGTATATAATTATTATAATTAGAAATTGTTCTTACTTCGTTTTGAAATTCTGTTGTGTTCCATTTTATTTGATATTTTTGAGGTTTACTTGCTATAGGAAATTGCAGAAACAAAATCCTAGGGCTTAAAAACCACAGTTGCTAGAATTGATGCCTGAGAGAAATTCCTGTTAAATGCATGCCAAAATTTTTCAGGCTTTAAAATCATGAGTTATAATCTCATTTTGTTCTATGCAGTAGCATGTTTATATTAGGCAGTAGTTTGGAATACTACTTGATTCTGATTATCCTCTTTCAACAAGCTTTAAACTATTCTCTTACTTTAAACACAGATGCTTCACTGCTATGTGGTACCACTTGGCTTATCACCGACAACCACCTGGTTATCCTTTGTAAAACTCCATGGTACTAGAGGGCTAAGGAAGTTTCACCTGTGATGCATGAGCCACGTCCTGATGGTAAAATCTTAAATATTTAAATCCCTTTATATTCATATTATCTTAAAAACATAAATAATTTGTTCTGTGTCAATTACTTTTATATAAACATATCTCAATCATTTTCTAGATCTAAAATGTGAAGTAAGACATATTTGCACATCTGTGTTTTCATAATGAATTTATATTTCAACTGGTGTTTTCCTGGTGGTTAAATATTCTTGCTTAATTGTTGGGAGTTATTTTATTATAATAAATTAATAATGTAAAAGCTTAAAGCTGCATATCCTTGGTCTAGCTTTCATTGTTTCGTGCTATGTTTCAGCTCTCTCATTCATATGGATGCCCAAGCTTCTATTTCTGTAGCATATCAGTTTGAATTCTGAAAAATGAGTGCTTTAAACGTCAACCCAATGCTCTGTCTAGAAATGCAAGTGCATCTTGTATTTGTGCATGACATGTCCTAGAAATAGAAAATGGAGGAAGTGGAAGTGTAAATGAACATAGTTTGCTGCCCATGGAAGCAGTTTTCGCTTCATCACTTCTGCTTGTCTTTGCAAGGAATTTTTTATTAATTAGTTTGTGAACTACATAATTCAATTTTATATAGATAGCTGATTGAAAGTGGGTATCATTTGTCATTTGGAGTGTAATTACAGTCTGCAGTCATTGTCGTATCTAAATTCTGCTAAAAGGCATGTTTTGGTGTATGTATGATTTTCTGTTCACTTTAATGTGAATGTGGAGTTTCTGTATTCATATTGATGTTTTATAACTTGTGTTATTTCTTTGTAATGTTACAAATTCTCAGTGTGATTTAGACGGCCAATAACCCTTGTCTTCCTATCATCTTAAAAAAGCACTGGAATGTAATTATACACTTTTATCATGACAATTCCAGTATAGTCAAAGAGATTAACTATATAAACCCTGCCACATTTTCATTATGGTTCTGGAGTGAATGTTTTTTTTTCTGGCCCATGTTGATATAGTTTTTTAATAATTATGTACTTTGTTTAGAATATAGCTTTGTGTCCCTGCAGATCATTCCAGGCTTACACTTGTGCTTATGCTTTCTTTATTCCATCTCAAACAGGGGCTGGTGTTATACTGTGCATTGAAAAGGCATTAACTCAGTCTGGAGTATCAAAAGAGGATGTGAATTACATAAATGCACATGCCACATCCACACCAGCTGGAGATCTTAAGGAGTACCAAGCTCTAATGCATTGTTTTGGTCAAAACCCCGAGGTCAATTTCCTTTTACATGATATTATTGCTATTGTTCTATTACTAGCCAGTTGAAATTTGAAAGGTAATTATAAAATATAAATATGCAAATTCCTGATTAAAATTCATGATTAATTTTGGAACCATGAGAATAAATTAAAATATGCAAATTCCTGTTTGTTTCATCACACGATTCACTAATGAAAAATATCTTATGGTTTCATTTTCTGGCCTTCTTCTCTGCTAATGCTGCAGCTCAGGCTTCAAGGAAATCCGCTCCAAGAGTGACCAACGAGGCTATGGGTGCTTATTTCAACTTCCCTTTTTGTTAACTTGGATATGTTGCAAAATTTATTATGCTGTTACTCATGGCTTCTATTCTTTCCTCTTAGGCTGCTGCATTGAAGAGTCGTGGCTAGCATTTACTGCCCAAAAAATTGTTGAAGTTAACGCATTGGCTAAGGCATTGTCTGGCAACAAGGATGAGGTAATATAATTTGATTATATACGCTTCCTAAAAACAATGCAGCATGCTATGAAGTTAAAATAAGATCATATTTTAATATAAATAAGTTATATTATATAATTCATGAAGAATTGAAAGAGTGGAATTATGTGATGGAAAGAGAAACAAAGTAAATGAATAAAGAGATAAGGTTTTATGCCTGACTTGAAGCCCAGAAGATTAGGAAGACTGCTGATACATGTAAAGTTTTCACATGATTAAAATAAATTTTATTGTTTCAAGAACATATTATATAATTTTAATTTTTCTCTATTTATCATTATTGTAGTATATTTTCAACATAAAATAAATCTTTTTAGGTATGTATTTTAGCTTTGTGGAGGCATTGGCCGCGGATATGAGTGAACTGAAAAATAAAAAACCTTGATAGGGTAAAATAATTTTAGACAGTTATTCAATCACAAATCATCGTTAATATAATTTTTAAAGTAATTATTATCAAAGTTAACAATCTTAATTAGAGTTGGGATTATATTGAATGATGATGTAATTTTTTTTACACTTTCAGTTGTATAATCTTTTTTCTCAATTTATAATCATATCTATTAATGTCATGTGACTAGTAAGATTAAAATATTGTATAATTATTAATTAATTCTAATTATAATAACCTTCACGTATTATATAATTATTGTTGGGTCTATTATGTTAGTGGTTATTATGCCGATATAGGATTATCGATAGATGTATAGTCCTATAAATTTCATGTTTTAGATGTGCATTCTTAATTTCTAAAAGATTATTGAAATCTATTGTAGTAGTTGTTGTTGAGCCTATTAAGTCACATGTTATGGGACTGCTGTTAGGCTATTTATAAATATCTAATCTTGCAAACTTTGTGTGATAGAGATATGTAGTTTTTGGCACGTATATTTAGATTAAATCTTTAATTATTATTGTTAAGGAAAATGATATCTTCAAAAAATGATGATATCTTGTGCATATGAAAATGATTAGACTTATTACTCATAATTTTTTAAAGCGTATACAATAAGAAATTTTTGTATGAATCATTATTCAAACCAGCATTTCCAAGGATGGTCGAAGATATTAATCAATTTTTCGTATGAATAAGGTTGTTACTGTGAACCATGTGATATCCCATTTAGATTGCTGTATTTCCTAGCCGGTTATTGTATTCTTCATTTGCATGCTGTTATTATTCAATTGTTGCCGAAATTGAGTTCTATATCTGTCCCACTCTATTCATCAATTTATTTCTAATGCTTTTTCTCATTTTAATAGGATGCTACTGGACAAAGGGTATTACACGCCTTTGAAGTTGATGTGTCTATGAGCTCTAATGGTACGTGAACTTAAAAAAAGTTTGATTTGAAACAAATAACTAATTGACTATTGTTGCATGAGTTTACATAATTTTCTAATATTTCTATTCTTAATAATTGTCTGACAGTCCTGTTCTATGCTTTATGTATTTGTGTAGTTTTTTCTTATATCATAAAGAATTTGAAGGATCTAGGCCAGTATTAATAATGCCACATTTTAATAAAATATATGTTATATTCAGTCCTATTCTCACCCTTGGCAGTCATGCTATTTTGCTTTTAATTATTCTGCCCAAGCACATTGTTATTCCGGCTTGAGCAAGGTCTCTGCTGCATAGCTTTTTGTGCACTTGGTTTCTGGCTCCTTGAGAGTTGATTTGACTTATCTCATTCTTCTCTTTCTGTTTCATGCATTTCCTATCACCATTTGAAATCAATATATCTCTACTATGAGCATTGTTTTTGGCTTGTATTATAAGTGAAACTGATTTTCCTTTGCTGGCTGAATGGCAAGAACTATTTTTTTTCTGAAACTCCTGAACCCTTGAATGCTAAAGTGCATTTATACAAATTACTGCTCCTCTTACTAAGCTTGCCATTTACAGGATAGGAATTGCTCATATTCACGAGCTTTCCAGGCATGGATGCATATTGTGCAGCTTCAAATCTCTCTTTCAAATTGGGAATTCTTAAGGGAACAGATGAAGGCTTGGTTGGTGCTGTTCTATTCCTCAAATATGGCCGAGGGCCTGCCTCAATTATCTTAGCAGCTGCCTCCATTACTTGAGCTGCATTCTTTGGTGTAACCTTCTTACTATTATTGTTTCTTTTTCTATGCCTTCATAGATGAAATTGTTGCCTAAAAATTTTGGATAAAGAAAAATAACTTAGCACATCAATCTACTTGGCATAATTGGTTGCAAATGATTTATTAGAAGGATGATTTTGTTCCATGTGATTTGCCATTGGAAATGCACATTTCTATCTTGAGTGAATGTGACAATATGTGATTCACATTTTATTCCATATGCTTTTAGGCCATAAGCAATTTAACTGCTTGGAATTGTCCGATACAAAAGTTGGTAGTAGAAGTTAATGACTTTTATTTACAGAAGGGGTCGTAAGTAGAAGTTAATGACTTTTATCTACAGTTGGGACCATAGGTAGAAGTTAATGACTTTTACCTACACACTACAAACTGTAGGTACTATTTATAGTGACAGTGAAATGTAATTGTAGGTGGAAAAAAATCCGTAGGTAAAACTTATAGTTACAAACTATTAGCCGTCGGAATACGCCCCCTCAAAGTTGATAGAAGAAATGTCCGTAGGACAAAGTATATCATACATTTACCTAAAGATTTTTTACTTATAATGACAATTTTTGTCTGTAGGTATATGTCATTTTTTCTTGTAGTTACATTCTCAAATAGTATTATTTAAAATATATATCTTTTTATTCTAATTCCTCAATTTGTCAAACATAATTGTGCCTGTAAGTTTGTAAGTTTGCACAAATGATGAGGTAAAATTTATTTTTTCCCCTCTTTCTCCCTTCTACATTTAATTATTATTTTAAAATTTTGAGAACTTTTTTATTTCTCATTTATATGGAAATGAATTATGGCCTATCAAATTTAAGGTACATATGCTCTTAAAAGAAGTTATTGTTACCTCACGCATTCAGTACATTAATACATTGAAAGTTGAATTTGAATTGAGTCAAATCGTTATATTTACATTGCAGTGAAATATTATTTATTTATTTATTTTCTTTGGAAAAAATATTTTATTTTATTTAAGTCATCTCACAAATTTTGTTTATGTTCTCCCTTTCTAAAATATTAACTGATTTTGTTTAAATGTTTATTTATTTATAAAAACTAAGAATTTTTAGGCAAATTGTTATTGTTATTGATTTCTAATTTATTATATCCTCACTTAACTAAATTATTTAATATTTTCTTTCACCTAGATAAATTTTTTTACACATTGATATCAAATGTAAAATTTTTATTATAGAAAATATATATAAAACATAACACATGGAGATTACTTAAAATCAAATAGGATAATTACTTCAACTCACCTAATAGGGATGATTGGTGTGATCAAAAGAATAATGTAAACATAACACATGAAGTAAAGAAAATATGAAAGATATTAATTTTTTTTTTTTTATCGGAATACACCATCACCACTGTATTCAGTTGTAGGCCAACAACTCAATATTTTTTTTTTATATATCTTCTTACTTACCTGTCCTACAATAATATATTATGCTGCTTTGTCCTCTTTCTTGGGTGCTTCTTTTTCAAACAAATATAAGTAGGTGTGATTATAAAAAAATGAGGACCTTTCAAGGTTACGGCTGCAAAGTACACTTGGCGTACCATTGCCTTAGATCATAAAGAATCATCTTCCTAATCCTATGACTTTAAGCCACATCTTAATTTGTCCATCGTCATTTTTTTTAAGCATAGGGTGCATGCATTTTCTACGGGGAATTCTAATATTGTTCATATTTAAATTCTCTCTTTTCGATCATTGATCAATTCACAAGGAGGTTTGTCCAAGATTTCTAGTAGTCCTGTGGCAGAGAAGATCAGAAAAGGCTAAAGGTTATGACTCTTATTCTTTATTCTTTTAATTCTTGTGTTTCCTTCCCTAGCACAATGAACTTCATTATCCAACTATGTATTACATTCATATCATTAAGTTTGTTCTATTTTGTTAAATATTTTGAATAAAAAAATATTGATAGTTTACAAGTGTAAAAGTAGTTTGTTCTATTTTCTTATTTCAAGATATAATAATAATATATGTCATTTTCATATGCTTTCATTACTTTTTTTGGCCTTTCTGGGGTTACTGTGACCGCAATTGTGACTGCATTGGCTCTTTTAAATGATGTAGATTTTGGGACTTGAAGTGTGTGCTGACATTATGGTAGGAGATGGAATGATAAGAGGTATCTCAGGAGGGCAGAAAAAGAGTCACTACAGGTAATTTCTTTTTATCAAGAACAGCATGGCAAAAAAGCTTAAACCCAGAGTTTAGAACTTATAAAGTGTTTGATTAATTACCCAAATGATTGCCTACCCCAAAACTACCCAAATGATTGCCTATCGCAAAACTACACGCAGCCACTAACTTTACCACAATGCTTTCAACACTTATTTCCACCGGCTTTAGCACCGAAAGGGTGCAATTATTTTTTTAATCATCGTTTGGGTATAATTTAAATTTTTTACTAAAAAAGGGTAAGTCGTAATTCCTATTACTACTTTTAATTTAGAAGTCTTAACATAAATTACGACTTATATATTTTTTAATTTTTTTCCTAAAATCGTAAAAAAATTTACGATTTCAATATATATTTTAACTAATGATTTCAAAAATGTAAAAAATTTTACGACTTTAAAGTTATAAATTTTTTTACGATTTTCAAAACTTTTTTTATAAAATCATAAAACTTTTAACGACATTCAAAACTTTTTTCCTTTTATCTTT
Source organism: Glycine tomentella (assembly GCA_007407185.1). Taxonomy (NCBI): domain Eukaryota; kingdom Viridiplantae; phylum Streptophyta; class Magnoliopsida; order Fabales; family Fabaceae; genus Glycine; species Glycine tomentella. The sequence continues at coordinate 27,102 of PYAF01003084.1, forward strand.
TTTTCATTATGACTTTTAAAACTTTTTTTTTCTTTTCTTCATCGAAGCCGTAAGACTCCTTACGACTCTTTCTTTTTTTTACCTTTTAATTTTTATTTCTTTTTTATAAGTTTTTCACTTTTTTATAGTTTTTTTTTTAATTTTTTCTTTCATTTCTTAAACTTTTTATATTTTTTTTTACTTTTTAAAATAATAAATAATTTTGTTTTAAGTATATCATTTTGTTTTTTATATGTTTTTTTATACTTTTTTCATTTTTT
>PYAF01003084.1:27461-40952 GCA_007407185.1 Glycine tomentella
AAAAAAATATAAAAGAACATATAAAAAACAAAATAATATACTTAAAAAAATATTTATCATTTTAAAAAGTAAAAAAAAACATATAAAAATTTTTAAAAATGAAAGAAAAAAGTAAAAAAATATACAAAAATTAAAAATAAAATAAAAACTTATAAAAAAGTGAAAAAAAATAAAAGGTAAAAAAGTAAAGAGTCGTAAGACTCATTACAACTTCCAAGAGAAAAAGAAAAAAAGTCTTAAAAGTGTAAAGAGAAAAAGAAAAAAGAATTTGAATGTCAAAAAAAGTTTTACGATTTTATAAAAAATGTTTTGAAAATCGTAAAAAATTTTACGATTTTAAAGTCATAAAATTTTTTACACCTTTGAAATCACAGGTTAAAAAAATATATATGCTGAAGTCGTAAATTTTTTTACGATTTTAGAAAAAAAATAAAAAATATATAAGTCGTAATTTATGTTACAACTTCTAAATTAGAAGTCGTAACATAAATTATGACTTACCCCTTTTTGATAAAAAATTTAAATTATACCCCTAATCGATAATTAAAAAAAAAAATTACACCCTTTCGGTGCTAAAGCCTATTTCCACCTATGTAAGTTTGTCTTAGCATACATAATTCCCTCTTCTTCCCTCCAAGTCTCACAACAGATACACACGTGAGTCTTAAAGAGAAATGGAAAGATACAAATACGTAACCATTAAAATTCTAATTGTTCCAACAGCCAATTTGTTCCACCAAAGCAATATCATTAACTACTTCACTTTTTCCTCATTTTACAACATTTTTCCCCAACTCTTCTTAGGTGGCTATTACTGATTGATCAAATGACATTTTATTCTGATGAGACCCCAAGACCCAAGATCACTAAGGTATATGTGAGGAGGGGCAAGAGATGTGATGCACCAGATCGTGCCCAAGAGAGAGAAAAATAAGGAATTTACTCCACTTAGTTAGGAATATTAATGGATCTTATGAGTATTTCTTTTCAACTATGTAGTGGTTCGGGTCATTATGGAGATTTTTATATATTTTATTCAACCTTTACAGATGTTACGACTTTGGTTTAACAATATATCTTGGGATAAATGATACTATTTAGGCTAAATTCTATCAGTTAGGAATGGCTGTATTTTTTTTTAATGTTTAATTTTTTTCCCAACAATATTTTTTAAATAGAATAGGATTAGGATTAGGATACTATGGAAACAATGCTGTGAATTTTTGTGCTTTTCATATTCTTGTAATTTGTAATCTAGCATTAGGCACAGATATGAGCAAGTGGAGTGGCATAGAATAATTTTTCTTGCCAAACATCTTTAACTCGGGATGAAATGATCAATGTGATACTTTTCTATATTTTTCATTTTCAACTTCTACAATAGTCATTTTTTTCCTAGTCAATTATATATGTTAAAGCTGAACAAGGTCATACATTATGAAACCTTATCTTGAGGGGACTCTATTTTGCTTCATGTGGTGTGTTGGTGACATCTTATATAGCCAATTTGTTGTGTCTGGTATATACATTCTCATGATATAGCAAAGTTTAAGTTATTTAATGCAATTGTCCCAAACTATCTTTAATTTATTGGTCAGTTAACGCTGGGAATGCATTCCTAGAAGGTAGGCATGGATATCTTTAATTATTACTTGGTTCATATTGCCGAGAATGTATTACAAGATTAAAACTTGTCCACATTTAACTAATTCATCAAATGTTAAAAATATTGGTTAAGTCATCAATACTTGTCTAAATTGTTGCCTATGATTTAATCTTGGTCCATTTTAATTGCAGTCAATTATTTGTTGGATTATATGGTGAAGAAATACATGCACATTTGACTATTTTGTTAATTAGTGGAAAATCCAAAATAAAAGCATTTTAAAAAAAAATTGGGATCATCAAAGTCGGTTATTATTGAATAACCGTCTTTGTATCTTATCATTCAAAGTCGATTTTTCGGTTTTTTGACACAAAGGGGATTAAAAAGAAATTTAATTCCCATACAGGGGTTGCCATATTTTTATTTACCATTTAGGAGTAAGTCGTGGAAGTGGACACGACTCATAAATCAAAAGTCGTATCCTGTTTAACGACTTTATTATTTTTTTAATTTTCGAAGAAGTCGTAAACTTATATACGACTTCACTTTATTTTTTTTTTAAAACCGGTAACTGCTTCTTTTTTTTTTTAATTTTACTCAGAAGTCGTAAAATATATTTCGACTCTAAAGTCGTAATATATTTTACTACTTTAAAGTATCATAATTTGCACAATGTTTCTCAAATAAATTTTAAAGTTGTACACAAAGACATAAAAAAATGCGTATCAAATAATGAAAATAGGAACTATAATTCGACAGATGAAATTGCATATTACATGTAATTTATTTACCATAGAAAATCACAAGTATCATGTAAGATCGTTGCATTGCATATAGGGATATCACTTGTATTATAGATTGTAGATCATGTGCTATTGCTCTTTGCTCTAGTTAGCCCAAGACCAAGCACACGTAATAAAGAAATAGAACACTGTCAACATCTAAAAACAAGGAAACAGAACTTTAAAATTAAACTGCAAAGTGGAAAAATTGCAGCAGTCCTAAACACAATAACTAACAGGATATTTCCTAGCTCCAAATATGTGCTATAACGAGGATATATACATATCCTCATAGAATAATATTTTGAAGAGCTGCATAAGTGTTGTCTGGAAAAATATGCCGACAATAACACCGTCTCCATCTGGGTTTGGAAAAATTGCTGCCCTATCTTCTTGAGACTGAGTTGCTAAACCATAGAACACAGGCTTTCCCCAACCAAAATCTGCTTCATACATTTGCATGCTAATCAAGCTTGTAAGTAGGATGTTATGATCCCCAGCATAGGGGACATTCAGACGGTGTCCTTGTCCCATGAAAAAAGCCCTTATTTGATCCAATTGCTCTTGCCCTAAAATAACATTTAATTGTGACCTTATAAAGTCATCCGTAACTGCGTCAGCTGCTTCCCTTATCTTTTGAGCAGCAAAACCTAATGGGTTTGATATGATATCTCTCTCATAACATTTAAGTGTCACTACTTTTGCCAAAGCATTTCCGAAAAAATTCTGAGGGAGAGGTGGATTCAATCTTTTGCGAAAATCAACACTAAACCGAGCTACAGTTGGATGGTTCTCACCAGATTCACGAGCCTTAGCTGCACATCTCCATATATGAGCAGCAACAACTTCAAATCTGCTATAAGGTCTTGACCCTTCTTTTGAAGATTGATCATTAGCCTTCTTCTTTAGCATTTGTACCTGGTTTGATGTGTAGCACATGACGTTTCCAAGCTTAATTAAGCCATTAAATGCATCAATTTATATGTTAAATAGCTTCCATTTGGTGTGAATATGACGCATATGCTTTAATGATATAATTTGGTCAAGATTGAAGTGTTTGGCAGGAAATCAGAGCAAAAAAAGCTGCAAAGAAGAACATCAAGAGTTGTGGCGCGATCTACGCCACAAATCGCGCCACCAGCGCCAGCTGGAAACCATGACGCCGTCCGCGTGAAGTCCCTCGCCACCCGCGCGGGAACTACCCTGGAAATTGAAGATCCTCTGGAAGTTGGCGCGATCAGCGCCACTTCCCGCGCGGTCCGCGCCATCCATTCTGGAAGCTGGCTCCATCAGCGCCGCAACCCGTGCCATCAGCGCCAGAGTTAAAATAGTGGCGCGATCTGCGCCAATTACCACGCGATCCGCGCTAGACCTCGAATATGCAGTTCTACAAAGCTGTCAAAGGCCAATCTTGGGCTTTCACTTACCCAAGCATAAATAACAGAAGCCACTTCAGTTTTGAGGGGTTCTGCCTTAGGGTGTTTTCCATTTCTAATTGTATGCTAATGGGTTGCTTTGACTTGGGGTTTCATGTATGAATTACCAATTTCAGCTGTTGAGTGGCAAGTCCATTGATTTTATTTTGAATTGGGGTGGGTTTATACATGATTTTAACCATGAATTATATGCACTGCAATTCTTCTGTTCATGTAATGATTGTGGTGGTGCTTCAATGCCTTAGAGGGAGTCTCTGGAACAAATATGTCCTTTTTGGACATTTCAACAGTAACAACCTAGACAACACACGTCTAGGTTAGGGGGCTTGACATAGCTCCACATTTATATTTTACGAAGTCATCAACATTGACAATGGACATCACTCGTCCAACCTTGACACTGGACATTCTTCATCAATGCTTACTTATCCTCTTTCGCCTGCAAGCTGGTTTAGAGGCTGGGGGGCTTATGTACTGTACAAAATGGTAAAATTGCACGTGACCATTACTGTGAGGTCACTGTACACGTGTTCACTCTCCATGTCAGCTCTGCTACAGAAACTTCACACTTGTTCGCTCTCAATGTTGTAACACCCCGTGTGCACCCGACGTATTAACATTATACCATATCAGAGTAACGCAGCAAGCATGAAAATAAACATTAAAGGAAGCCTGAACCAATTATATAATACATCTTTATACATATATGGTGAATCAACTGTCCTTTACAGGGTACATAATTCTCAAAACTATACAAATGTTCCCTAGGCATCAAAATACAGACAAATTAAACAACATCTAAGCTGACAAGCTCAATCATCTAAACCTAGGGTGATCTTCACACTATCCCAGAGCAGACCTCTTGCCTTGGGATCTCTCAGTGACTGTAGTCTCTGCTCCTGCAACATAGTCCCCAAATAGGGGTGAGATAATTATCCCAGTAAACTCAGGGTTCTCATAGGTTTCTCTCCCCCTGGTTCACTTCACAACATATGAATATAGGTCATATGACAAAGCATAACAAAATCATAACATCTAAAATCTCATAATACAATCAGCCTTTACGGCGTTCAAGAATCATATGTATTCACATGGCATCTCAACACAAGCATCTGTAAACAACACAGGGTCTGAGAGAGATCATCCATGAGAGGGTACATTCTCTCGAGACTTCTCACTGAGTACCTGAATAGGATCATCTACTCCAAGGTACATCTACTCAGGACTCGCTCCATCTATGCCTGAGGAAGATCATCCGCATAAGGGTACATTCCCTCAGGACTTTCCGCCCAATACCTGAATAGGATCATCTATTTAAAGGTACATCTACTCAGGATTTACATGGACGCCTATGGATTATCCCATGGAAGATCATCCACTGAGTGGGTACATTCCCAAGGGGTCCATAGTTCTACATCCTACTGGCCAGTAAGTTCTTACACAATCAAGCCATACATCATCATCATAATCAATATAACCTACACTATCTCAGTGTATCAATATAGGCATATACCCTATCTCAAGGTCGAGCTAGCATTCAATTGCCATAAATCATCAAACCATCTCATCAATATTCAACACATATCCAGTATCACACAACCATAAATCATCAGTATACATGCCACATCAAGCAATCACCCATATTGGGTGTAGTGAAACATAAGCAGGGAGACAATCCCTAAAAATACTGAGCTTACCTGGTCGTAGCTCAGAATCAGCTCCCCTAGTCTCTGGGTGATCTCTACCAGCAGTATGCACGTCACGCCCTACAGTAGACATGAATTAAACCATCAGAAACGGCATTCAACCATTTATATGGAAGGAAACACCCTTCCACTCATGACCAATTCAAAGTCCTCTAACTTACGGTTTATCTTAGTCCTGCTTCTACTAGGTCATACATTGACCCTCAAGGGTCTGCCTTAGTTGCACCAAGGCCTCAGAGTTTCTTTAGAACTCTGTACAACTCAATTCAAAGTTGTACTAGAATCAAGAACCCACATTGGTTAAACTCAGCCAAAACACATACATAATCATGTTTTCACCGATTATTTGGCCTTATGAATAACTTTTGTAAAGGTACTTAAGTTAATTCAGGCCATAACATTGCTCATTCACACACTCTTCTCCCTTCCCAGAGTCAAACTCAAACTTCATCACAATTTCAGTTTCAACATTCCATATGGCTCAGAACAACCTCCTGACTACATCTCTCTAAAGAACCTAAGCCTAATTCCAGCCCTATCAATACTTGGTTACTATTCATCTAATCCCCATTTCACAAATTAACCGGTTAAAATGTGAGTTTCTTACCTCAGATCAATAAAGGAAAGTTGGAGAAGTCTCTTGTAACGCCCCAGCTATAACCGAGGTCATTACCACGCCTTAATTACTATCATTAACGCTAATCATCAGAGTTAAACAGTTCGGAAGCACAAGAATAAAGAGGACATCGTCAAATGTCACTATCATAAACTTTTATACATCAAAGTATGGTGAATATACATAACATTTGTGTCTTATACAAAACTGTACAAATAACATCTCTGCTCAAGTACTGAATAAAACCAAAGGCAGATACAAAATATCTTAGAGCCACATGCTCAAATCATCTAGCCTAAGGTGTGCAAATCAAAGCTATCCCTGCATAGGCTTCTTGCCTTGGGATCTATCTGCTCCTCCTGAGGAATCACCTGCAAAACATAAGCCCCACACACGGGGTGAGATATAAAATCTCAGTAAACTCAGGGCCCTTGAAGGTCTTTCCTTCCCCTAGTTCACTTCAACATATATATAAACAGCATATCTAACCCATCACACATGGATTCAAACATCAGCACATCACTCTCACAATCATTAGAATCTCGTCTTTACATTCAACAAGAATCACAACTCAAATCACATGCACCTGTCAACATCCAGGTGATCCAATCACGGCCACAACCGTACATAACATAATCAACTACTCGCAGAGGCTACATCTAGGCATATAGGAACATCTCCAAGAAGGAGGCTACATCTATATCCTAGGAACATCTCATGGCAGGTCTCCGTCACTACCCAGCAGAGGCTACATCTAGCTATGTAGGAACATCTCCAAGCAGCGGGCTACATCTACATACTAGGAACATCTCTTGCCAGGATTTCATCAATCTATATGAGGCTACATCTGTATATATAGGAACATCTCCAAGAAGGAGGCTACATCTATATAACAGGAACATCTCATATACTATCCCCACACAATTGCCTGAGGAGGCTACATCTGTATACATAGGAACATCTCCTGTGGGAGGCTACATCTATGTAACAGGAACATCTCACATCAGGTCTTACTAAAATCTCTAGTCATCTATCCTACTACCATAGGATTTCATTCATTTCCCAGCATCCACAGTCACACATATAATCAATCACGCCTTTCACAGGCTGGTCAGATCATCATCAGGCAATTCAAGCTCATACTACAGTCTCACATGCAAATCCAATAGCCCATCATACATATCATAAGGCAAACAACTCACAACCATGAGCATAAGTCTCACATCACAGAGTTCCGCTTGAATCTCAAGCATTTCAGATCAATACATATCATTTCCCCAGCACAGGATCCAAATCACACAATCAGCATATCAAGTTAATACATATCATTCCCTATCACAGGGTGCAACCACATTATCAGCATCTCAAAGTCATACCATTTAATAGTCAATCACGCAGTATACAATCCACATATATATGCAATTATTCCCAATAGGACCATTACTCCATCAGGAGCATGGTGGAACACAGCGAAGAACATACACACAAGGACTAAGAGCTTACCTGCTCTAAGCAAAGCACTGGCTTCCCCAGTATCGTGGCTATCACCACCAGAGATATCAGACTCACGTCCTACATAATCAAACACATACCATCAATAATGGTCCTAAGTCGTTCACATGAAAGGAACTACAATCCCTTTCCACATAACATATTACCAATCACTTCACAAGTGATTCACGGACCCTCACTAGGATCCCTCTTGGCCTAACTAAGGCCCCAGAGCCTCTCCTAAGACTCTGCTCAGGCTAATCCAAGCATATCTATGCCTTAGCCCTACTATGTCCAAGCTCAATCATACAATCCAAAATCAGCTCATGGACAACATCTAAACCATCCCAAGAGTAATTATCATCTACTCTAAGGTTCAACATAATCATGCACTCAGCCCCTTCCTCTATACTTGCATAACTCAGAGCCAAAATCAAACTTCATCAATAATGATTTCTAAAGGCTCTATCATCATCACAATAACCCCCTGAACATAAGTCTCTACAAGACCTTGGGCTAATTCCAACCCCATCACATATGGGTTACTATTCATGCAAACCCCCAATCTCAAAATCAAACGGAGAAACTTGAGTTTCTTACCTCAACGGCGTCAAAGAAGACCCTAGGACCACCTCCTCGAGCTCCGGTGTCCTTCCCACGCAATGGGTCTCAGCCACACTCAAGTTCTCAAGCTTTTCTTTGGGGATTTCAAAACTCACCAAAAGGGGTTTCTCAAGAGAAAGGATGAGTGATTCAAGCTTCCAAAGTGTTTCTCTCACAATCAAGAGCCAAAAGGAAGTGTTTTGATCAAGAAATATGGCTTAAGGAAGCTTGGGATGGTCAACAATGGAGTTTAGGGCAGAAGGAAGAAGAAGAAGCATTTTCCCCTTCAATTTTCGCGTTTTGGGAATTATATAGTGGCTCTGCCCGACATGCGGCACCCTCAGCGTCGCATCTGGCGCTCTCAGCGCCACGTTCCAGAAACTCTGGCGCCCTCAGCGCTACATCTGGCGCTCTCAGCGCCACGTTCCAGAAACTCTGGCGCGATCTGCGTCGCACCCGACGCCATCCGCGCCAGCTGGAAACTGGGCACCCCTGACGCCACACCTGGCGCCCATGGCGTGAACCTCCAGTGACCCCGCGCTCCCAGCGCCAACCTGGCACCCCTGGCGCCAGCCTCCAGGAACCCTGACGCCTGGGGCGCCACGTATGGCTCTCTCCGCGCCACCTGGGAAACTTGGAGCCCCAGGCGCCACCTCTGGCGCTCCTGGCGCCACTTCCCAAAGACCATGGCGCCATCAGTGTGGACCTGGTGCTCTTGGCGCCACACTCCAGTGCTTTGGCGCCATCAGCGCCGCAACCCTTACAGGGTTTTCTGCTAAATGCACCCTTTTGGATAATTAGAATATGATTATAGCCTTAATCACATGGTTAATTACATGCTTAAGATTCAAGGTATTACATTACACCCCTCCTTTTTAAGAATTTTGTCCGCAAAATTAAGATCATACCTGGCACATAACTCGGGATACAGTTGCAACAGCTCCTGTTCTCTCTCCTAAGTCGCTTCCTCAGGTGATCTGCCATCCCACTGAACTTTGATAATAGGGATGGTCTTACTCCTGATCTTCTTCTCTGTGCGGTCCAAAATCCTCACTAGGCATGTAGGGCAAGTCAGATTCTCTCTTATCTGAACCGTGTCAGGCTCCACCACGTGTGAATGGGTCTGATACATACCTTCTAAGCTGTGACACGTGGAATACATCACGTAATCCTGACAACTGTGGAGGCAAAGCTAGCCTATAAGCCACTGGTCCCACTTTCTGAAGTACCTGATAATGACCAATGAATCTGGGGCTAAGCTTCCTCACACCTAACGCCCGTCCAACACCAGTAACTGGAGACAGCCTCACAAACACATGATCGCCTTCCTCAAACTTTAGAGGCCTGTAATGATGAACCCTAAGATAGACACTGAGACAGTGTGAGGGTAATGAGACACCTGATATGGCAGGTGTGAGGCCGTGGGCCTTTGAGGCAATGCAGATCATGAGATGGTCTGTGATGGAACCTAGAGGATACTGGATGAGTATCAGGCTAGTTGAGGTTCCCTAGCCAATGGTAGAGTTTGAGGACTCCCTAGAATAGCTGAGATTCCTTGGGAGGTGCCACTGCTCTCCACCTAAGTCCTAAGGACAGATGGAACTGTGTGAATGTTCCTCCTTAAGCAAAGATGTTGGAAGTCCTGAATGGTTTTCCTCAGGCCAGTGATTGTGAAAGTCCTGGAGGGCTATTCTCAGGCCAGTATTTGTGAAAGTCCTGGAGGGTATTCCTAGGCCAGATGATAGGCAGATATGTTGTATCTCTAAGAGAGGGCTTCCCGAGGGGGACTAGAGCCTAGGGCCTCTTAGATGAGCCATATCTGTATTCTCAAAGTCCTGAGTTGAGGGATTCCTCAGGCAATGTTTGAATGGTTCAGAGGAGCCCTCTCTTGTGTGGATAGTGTCCGGTGTGTGACACTGATAGTAGAGTACCTCTATGAGACAGGCTTTGAGCGCCAGAATGAGATACTGATGCTATGTGATGGCTTTGATCTCTGATGGATGGCTGTGAGAGCCATGATGACGTGGACTACCTCTGATGCTGAGAGCATCCAGTTGTGACCCAGAAAACTGAGGTGTGGAAACTAGGATGATATCCTAGGTTTCGTATGTGTGAGCACAGATGATATCCTTGGCTCTGTTTTTATGTTTTGTATGTGCTTGGTGGTGAACCAGGATCTGGAAGGATCTCCCAGAACCTTGAGTTTACTGAGACGATTGTCTCACCCTGTGTGGGGTTTGTGGTTTTTAGGTGCTTCTTGAGGAGAGGAACGACCTGAGGGCAGGAGGCCCTAGTGGACCTGATAGGCTGCATGGGAGGCTGCAGTAGATGAATCTTGCTACTCATACTTGGTTGGCCTCGTTATCAACCCTAGTTATTTTTTGTCAAGCCTTTAGTTTTTTTAATGATATTTTTTTATAATTATTTATTATAACATTTTTTTAAAACTAAACTAATAATTAGCTTTTTTTGTACAGCAAACAATTGCTATATCTTCCATTCAATTTTAAAAAGATTAATTATTAAGCACTTGTTTGGCATTTAGTTGACTACACTCACAACTATGACTTATCTAGTTTGTGCCAACTCTCATGGAATATATATGTACTAACTTTAATTATATTTCAATAAATGTTCATTCTATCAATTACTCTAATTTTTAGCCAAATAGCATGTGTGCACGTTTTTTGTGTACAATGATGACAATGAAGTTTGATAAACCTAGGATCTCATGTAAACTATTTAAATCTCTCAATAGATTAATCTGTGTGTATGTGTGTTCTAGGTAGGGACAGATCTATTTGACAGACTGGGGTAGTTGTTCTAGCATTAGTTTATATGTTGATGATAGTAGCTTGTTATGCGGATTTTTAACTATTGTTATATTTTGTGCATTCATTGTCATCTTTATTTATTTATTATTTATTAAACGATAAAATTTATGAAGCTCTTTTGGTTTTAATGAAGTAAATGCTCCTAACTTTATCACTATATGTATCATTATAACGGGTGTAATATAAAAAATCTCAACTGCACCATTTTTTTGTGATTTTTATCCATTTAAAAAAATAAAAAATAATACATACAAAGACGGTTTTTAGGCAAAACTGTCGTTTGTATGCCTAAAACCCGTCTTTGTATGTATTTTTTTTTTAAAATGGATACAAAGATGGTTACTAAGCAAAGACGATTTTTTTTAAATATATACAAAGACGGTTATTAAGCAAAACCACCGCTGTATGTGGACATGCAAATATGGTTTTGCCTAAATATCGTCTTTGTGTGTATTATTTTTTCTTTTTTTTTCTTTTTTTAAAGACGATTATTATGCAAAACCGTCTTTGTATGTGGACATACAAAGATGATCGTCTTTGTATGTTGACATACGATGACGGTTTTTCCTTAATAACCGTCTTTGTTTCTTTTTGAAAAAAAAAAAAACAAAACTTACAAAGATGGTTTTTAGGCAAAACCGTCTTTGTATGTGGGCATACAAAGACGGTTTTGCCTAAAAATCGTCTTTGTGTGTATTATTTTTTGTTTTTTTTCTTTTTTTAAAGACGGTTATTAAGGAAAATAACCGTCTTCATTTGTGTTTAATTAAAAAAAATACAAATGAATACGGTTTTATAGAACCGTCGTCGAAAGTACCCTATTTTCAATGACACGCGCAACAACGACAGTTCAAGAACCGTCGTCGTATGGTTTAAATAACCGTCATCGTAGGCCTCCTGTATAGTAGTGTTCATTTTAGGTGCAATCGCGACACTTGGCAGGTTGACTATTAATATGATGTACATAATAGTCACATAACAAAATTTTGTTTGTTTAATTTTTTTTTTTTACGATTATAGACACTACAAATATTTTGTTAATAAGGATATAAAATTACTAAAAATAAAAATGTTTAGTATTTCCAAATATAGGAGTTTCTAAATACGCACACATTCCTTTATCAGGTAGTATGCATTAGCAATGTACATCAAAATATTTAGGAAAAAAAAACAAATCAACTTTTGTGTTCTAATAAATTTCACATGAGGACATTACAATAATTTGATATGTATTGTTTTCTTAAGAAAATAAAGTTATTTGTCTCTCCTATCTCGCTCTCACATAGTTGCACACAGAAATTTTCCATTTTCATGCAATCACTGAACAGACGAAGTGAGTTTTCTTGTTAGTTTCTTTCATCTGATCATTCTACCCCTCTTCAATTTTTGCTATCCTCCCTAACTGCATAGTTCACTTTACCTAATCAAATCATGCAGTTGTAAGCCTTTTCAATGAATTAGAGGACTTCATAGAACGTTAACTGTATGTGACTTTCTTAAAGAGAAAAAAAAAGCAATTATAAAAACAAAACAAGAATGAAAAAAAAATAAAATGTATCGGATTGGATTGGATTATGATTAAAATTGATATTGATAATAATAAATTTTACAATAATAATATATAACTATTAATAATAAGAATTATCTCATTTTGTATACATATTTCATAGGATAATTTTATCCTTAAATCACTTTTTAAATTTAAAAATTTTCTTCTAACTTACATTAACTTCCAACTATTTTTATATTATAAGTTTTTTTTATTCTGTCATTTTTTATTAATTGTATTTCATTTCTATTTTTTTATTATTTAAATTTTTTTAGTGACACAGTAATAATCTATAACTATTAATAATGAGAATTATTCCATTTGGTGTACACATTTCATTGGACAATTTTATTCTTGAATTACTTCTTAAATTTTAAAATTTTCTTTTAACTTAGGTTAACTTCCCACTACTTTTATATTATTAGTTTTTTTATTCTGTCATTTTTTTATTAATTATATTTAACTTCTATTTTTTATTATTTAGAGAGACACAATAATAATAATAATAATAATAATAATAATAATAATAATAATAATAAATCAAGTAGAGTCTAATGTGGACCGAGTGAGTGATATACTCGTTTGGTCGCTGCCAACGTGTCGAATCCAAGTAGTATAATTATTAATGTAGACCTTTGAAGACAATACACATTCAAGTATTTATGGGCTCTGTTCTGGAGTCACAATTGGGCCTATGTTAAGGCCCAATTAGTTACAATATGTTAATTAAGATTCAACGAATGTGGACTGAGACTCAGTCCACTCAGGTAGTTACTAACGTGCAGGTGGAAGCCGGAAATATAGGAAACCACTCGTGCACGATGCAGTTAGCCAACGGTCAGGTACTATGCCTATAAATACATAATGC
>PYAF01003085.1:3219-18987 GCA_007407185.1 Glycine tomentella
TCCTCTACTTCAAAAATTAAATCAAAACATGTCCATAAAAATATAAACAGACAGTCCAAAGTATCATTAAAATCACCTCACAAGATCATCAAATGGACTTCCATAATTCACTAATATTGATGGGTATAAATCATAACCTATCTTATGGCTTAATTCAACATATTCTCATCAAAGAATAACCTTCAAATAGCACGAAATTAAAGCCTAAATAATAACCATAATTTAGCATGTAAATTAATCCAACTCATTGATTAACTAGAAATTTAACTTCACCTACCTCAAGTGAGTTTGAACCTTGCAATTGAATGGATAGATGGCTTCCTTCCTTCCTTCCTTCCTTCATTGGAAAATCCTCTTAGAGAGTAAGCCTTGATATCCTTCTACTAAGCTTGACAAGAACTCTTCCTAAGGTTGCTAGGTTTCTCACGAAAATTCTTTCAAAGTGATGAGTTTGTTTTTCTTACTTGATTCAAGCTTTATAAGAGAAAGATGAAATGAAGAGGGTGTAGGGAGAGAGTGGTCACATGAATGAGGGTAGGAGAATGCCTTGAGAATGGCTTGTGTTTTAGGTCCACCACCTCCCTTTATATAGTGGTTCAGTATTCACTTTATGGAAAAATATCTCCTACACCATAATGGCTTATCTTTCCACTTGTCCACCCCTTTACAAGTGTCCCTACACTTGTTCAAATCATAAAGGCTCTTAATTCTCCATCATCCAAGTGTCCAAGCTCTTGAAGTTTCTCCATTTCTCTTGCATTTTCGTGGAGTAGCTTGCCAAGGAAGATTTTTATGTTTTTTCTTTCATTCTTGAGTTTATCCCAAACCTGTTATAGTAAAATTTTAATTTTGGATTCATTAACCGTTGGATCTTTTTAAAATTTTAAGGATAAACTACTATCTCACATATGTAAATTTTGACCGTTGGGATTGTTGAAATAATGTCTAGAGCTGTCCACGTTCAAGATGGAAGAGTGTAGAGAAATCTTGGCTTGATTTTTATGTTACCTTGCATCCATGCCATACAAGTGTCTTGCCACTTGTTTTCATCATATGGCTTAACTTCCAAGTGGCTAAATTCAAGAAGCTTCTTCCTCATTCTCCATGCTTCTCCACATGAATGACAAGCTCAAATGGAAGGGAATACAAATTTTTCTTCCTTTCATACTACATGTGGCCATTTTTGATGATGAATAAAAATCTAGTTTCAATATGGTATTTTCTTTAAAAAGAAATCCAATTTAATTTGAATTCTTTTATCTAAGGATAATTGGGAATAATAGATCTCTAGATGTTCCTAAGAATTTATCTCAATGATAGTTTAAATTAATCCCAAGCAGATTTATACAGGGCAATATATAAACCTTTCATTCTAGACTACATCTTTATCTTGATTTTGATTGGTCTATACTTCTTCTGACCATCAAAATTACTAAACCATTTTATTAAATAGGTCTATTCATCCTATAATTAAGAGAAAATTCTATAGATTTTATGTATCATTGTTCAATATTTTTCTGATGCTTGAGTTTTCTTGAATAAAGCCTCAAAGTTCTCATCTTATAAAATTTGTAGAAATTTTATTCTACAGTTTTGTGTCACAAAATTTGTTGATACTTAGTCAGCTAAGTGTATTCTATAATTTCATCAAGTTTCTACAAAATTTCTAAAGTTATTTGAGCATTTTTGGCCTAGGGGTATTTTGGTAATTATGCCATTCAACCTAGGGGTATTTTGGTCATTTTCAAAAATGTCCAAGGGCATTTTTGACATTTTCATTTTAAGGGTTTTCTAGTAATTTCTACTTCTTGGAAAGAGTGATATAGTTATTTTTCTCTAAACATACTTCTATCTAATTATCATCACATTTTTATAATTTTGGAGATGTTACATGAAGGGTGAGTCTTGATTAACTGAAAAGTTGTTGAACAAAAGGTTGTCCTTGTGATACGGTCCTAAATTTGTTGCTTGTTTTAAATAAATTTTAAAGACCCTATTTTAACAAATTCACCCCCCTCTTGGTTAATTGCGTGTATTCATTTTGTTTTCAATTGGTATCAAGAGATGGCTCTTAAGTGTTATTCAAGACCACTATCTTTTTAAAAGACAATGAATACCACACAGATTACCTTCAAAGAGAGTGCCTCCCTCATTCGTCCTCCGATGTTTGAAGGAGAGCATTTTAGTTTTTGGAAAATTAGAACGCAAATTTTCATTCAATCAGATGACCCCGGTGCATGGAATGCAATAGAAAATGGTTTTTTGGTTCCTATGAAAACTATTGGTAATAATATGATTCCCAAAGAATGGGATGAGATGACAGATGTGTAAAATATGGGAACCCTTCACACTTAACCAAGAGGGGGGGTGAATTGGTTAGGCTTGGTAATTTAAAAAATTTATTGATCAAAATCAGAGTTTTTCCCTTTTTGGATCTTTATCACTTTAGTAACCAAGAGCCTTTATCCAAAGATCAACCCAAGAGATGTAATGCTTCAAGAATCAAGTAGTTAACAAGAATTCACATAAAACAATCAAATATGCAGAATTAGATAAACACACAAGGAATTATACTGGTTCACTTCAAACACTGTGAAGCTACATCCAGTTTTCTTCTACTCAACACTAGAGTAGCGTTCCACTATTGCAAATAATATTCTTACAAGAAAATACAAGCCTCTCTTTATCAACCCTAGATAAAGTTCAGAAGTCAAAAACACTATTAGACCCTTAGAGACCAAACCCAAACTGAGAACACTACTCAGCATCCCCTAGAGAAACACTATCTCTAGTTTTCATGCAAGAAACTCATTTACAATAGACAAGCAAATACAAGTTTCAAAAGAGAATTGCAAACTCAAAGAGTAAGGAAAGAAATCACCTAATGATCCAAAGATGATATGCATTAGAATGAATTTACCAAGTTGAATGCAAATAACAAACTCAGAACATAGCTTTCCTTAAACTTTGAAAAGAGAAAATCTTGCTTCACTCAATCCCTAAGACCCATACAAGTTTCAAGGAAGCAAGAACTTAATGAACCCAGAAAAATCACTTAGTGAATGTTTAGAATGCTTTTGAATGCTCAGAGTACGAATTACTAAAAGTTTTTGAAACCAGCTGAGCATGGGTTCTATTTATAATGATTTTTGTAACCGCTTGTAATCGATTAAATGCGCTCCTGTAATCGATTATTTAGCACTTGTAATTGATTACATACGCTCCTATAATCGATTAAAATGTTCATAATGATTCTGGGTAACTATAATGAGCAATTTAATCGATTATTCCGATGTGTAATCGATTAAACCCGACACTGTAAAAAATGTGTTTGTACTATGCAATCGATTACAATAATTGGTAATCGATTAAAGCCAGCATAGTGAAAATCATGCTTTGAACTATGTAATCGATTACAATAATTGGTAATCGATTAAACCAGAGATGATATTTTCTATATGGATGATGTAATCGATTACAACTTGGTAGTAATCGATTAAAAAAGTCACTAAGGCAGATTATGTATAATCTAAGTCAAAATAATCGATTAATTTGATAGTGTAATCGATTAAAATGTTCTTGAGAATTTTCCAGAAAGCATCAAGAACAAAATAATCGATTCTTTGCCTATATTAATCGATTAAACCAGTGAAATGCTATTTTTCCAAAAACACTTAGTTTATTTTAAAAAAACTCAAAACAATTTACCAATGCCTTGTGATTTAATTCTTAAACTTATGAATGATATGAATGCAATGATTTGGATCATCAGAAAACTTCCTTCCTTTTACATTTGATCACAAGCTTTTCTTCAATGCTTCAAGGACATGTTGAAAGTCTAAAACAATCCTTTGTCTTCAAATTTCTTTATGCTTCAAGTAACTCCCCCTCAAATCAACAAGATGCAGAAAAGAGAGTTGTTCAGTATGACTTTAAAGCTAAGAACATGATTACTTATGTACTTTCTTCTGATGAATTCTTTAGAACTGTTAGGTGTAAAAGCGCAAAGGAGATGTGGGAGATGTTGGAAGTCACTTATGAAGGGACAAATGATGTCGGAAGATCAAGGAAGCATGTCTTGATTCAAGAGTATGAAATGTTCAAGATAAACACCATAGAAAACATATCTCAGCTCCAAACATGATTCACTCACATTGTAAATCATCTTCTTGGTCTTAGGAAGATATTTGATGCTGAAGAGTTAAACATCAAAATCCTGAAATGTCTAACAAGACCATGGAAACCAAAGGTGACAACAATCAAGGAATCAAAAGATCTATCCAAGATGTCCATGGCTGCATTATTTGGTAAGCTTCTTGAGTATGAATTAGAATTGTCTCAATTAACACATGATGAAAATGCAGATAAAAAGCAAAAGAGTATAGCTTTGAAAGCTAGAACTTCTAATGTGTTGGACACAGGGGGAGCTTTATGAAGTTTGGATGTCTTTGATTCAAGATTGGTTTTGAGCTTTCAACATGCTTAAAAGACTTGAAGACTTGGAATTGAAATATTATGTAAAAGGAAAGCTATCTGATTGATCCCTGCATTCATTAATTCATTCATTGAATTAACTAAGTGTTTTTCATTAAAATCGAACAAAACTTTTAACATTTAACTAAGGTTTTAATTGAATTGAAAGGTTTTTGGAATAATAAGTTTTTCACTGATTTAATCGATTACATAAAAGGGTTAATCGATTATTTTGTTCTTCGTTCAAATATGAAAAACCTTCATAAACATTTTAATCGATTACCTATCGGTTTAATCGATTATTTTGCCTTTGCATAGGACTGAACTGCTTTGTTATGAATTTTGATCGATTACTAAACTTCCATAATCGATTATTTAGTTAATATCATTTTTTAAGTCTTCCTGGAATAATCGATTACCAGAAACTGTAATCGATTATATAGTTCAAACTGAAAATCATGGTTTCTTGATATAATCGATTACCATATCCAGTAATCGATTACACAGTTCACTTTGAGAATAAATATTTCTGTGTTAATTGATTACAACTTGGGATAATCGATTATTTTGCTCATGGTGAAAACCCAGAATGCTTCTTGAACAATTTAATAGATTATATTTTAATTTAATCGATTACACACTCATATTAATCTATTATTTGGAGTGTGTAATCGATTACAGTTAGTTACAACTTTTGTTATAAATAGAAGTGGAAGCTTGGCTTGTTTTAAAACTTGTTCAATTCGTATTTCTGAGTATACACAAGTTTTCTAAACACTTCCAAAGTGAATTTCTGGGTTTTACGAGTTCTTGCTTCATCTAAAACATTCATGGGTATTTGAATGATTCTTTAAGCAAGAAATCTCTTTCAAAGGTTAAGGAAGAAGAGTGCTCTGAGTTTGTTTTTGTCTTTCAACCTGATTTGTTCATTCATTTGCATGTCATTCACTGGATCATCAGGTTGTTTCTTTCCTTAACTCCTTGGTCGTAATTCTGTTGATATTGGCTATTGTAATTGGGTTCTTCTTGCTTGGGACTAGAGAAGGGTTCTCTAGCTTAAATCAGAGTAGTGTTCTCTGAATCTTTCTCCTTAGAAGTCTAATAGGGTTTTAGATTTCTGTTCTTTATCTAGGGTTGATAAATGGAGGTTCTTGTAAAAGCTTGTAAGAATAATTTATAATAGTGGAACTCTAATTCAGTGTGAATTAGAAGAAACTGGATGTAACTTCTGTTGTGAAGTGAACCAGTATAAATTGCTTGTGTGTTTTGATTTTTTAATCTCTTACTTCATCTTGTCTTATGACTCTTTGATTCATCTTTATTGTCCGACAAGTTCTGTTTTGAGAAATTGTTTTTCTTGAGGCTGAGCTATTTGATTGAATAAAAGGTTTCTTGGTTCTAAAAGTGATAAAGATCCTAAACTTTGATTTGAATTAAAATTTTAAAAGACCAAGGTAATAACCAATTCACCCCCCTCTTGGTTATTGTGAGTATTCCCTTTATTTTCAATTGGTATCAGAGCTGGTTCTTGAAAGTTACTCAAGATCACTATTTTCTTTTCAAAAAGAAAAATGAATAATTCACAAATTACCTTCAAAGAAGGTGCTTCCCTCAATCGTCCTCCAATGTTTAAAGGAGAGCACTTCAGTTTTTGGAAAAATAGAATGAAAATCTTTATTCAGTCAAGTGACCCAGGTGCTTGGAATGCTCTTGAAAATGGTCCTTTGATTCCCATTAAAACTGTTGGCAATGAAATGATTCCCAAGGAATGGGATGAGATGACAGATGTTGAAAAAATAGTTGTCCAATATAATTTCAAAGCTAAAAATATGATTATCTCTGCACTTTCTTCTGATGAATTTTTTAGAACAGTGAGATGCACAAGTGCAAAAGAAATGTGGGAGATGCTAGAGATTACTCATGAAGGTACTGAAGAAGTTAGAAGATCAAGGAAGCATGCCTTAATTCATGAGTATGAAATGTTCAAAATGAATACCACAAAAAGCATTTCCCAACTACAAACAAGATTCACTCATATAGTCAACCATCTTTTGGGTCTTGGAAAGATCTTTGATGCTGAAGAATTGAACATCAAGATCTTGAAGTGTCTTACAAGATCTTGGCAACTAAAGGTGACAGTAATCAAGGAATCCAAAGATTTACCCAAGATGTCCATGGCTGCACTATTTGGTAAGTTACTTGAATATAAGCTTGAAATGTCTCTACTAACTTGTGCTGAAGATGCAGAAAAGAAAAACAAAAGTATTGCATTAAAAGTTGCATCATCAAAAGCTGAAAAAATGGAGGAATCAAGTGAAGAGAATGGGGAGGACAACATGAACTTGATTGTTAAGAAGTTCAGCAAGTTCTTGAGGAAAAACAAGAACAAGAAGTTCACCAAGAACAACAGCAGCAACAACAACAACAAAAGAATTGACAACAATTTCACTTGTGTTGACTGTGGAAAACCTGGCCACATTAAATCTGAATGCTCAATCTTTTTAAAGAAGCAACAAGGTGACAACAAGATGAGGAAGGAAGGAAAATCAAAGAGAGCCTACATAGCTTGGGAAGATAATGAATCAACAACTTCATAATCTTCAACTGAAAATGAAGAAGCAAATATGTGTCTCACTTCCATAATCAATGAAGAAGATGATGATCTATCAATTGATGGAAATGAGGTAAATTTTGAACTTGAACAAGCTATTAGTGCTTTCCAAGAAATGCATGAAGAAGCCTAAAAGCTTGCAAAATCCAATAACAAGCTTAAAGGAGATCATAGATGACATATTGCAAAAATTACTGAATTGCAAACTGAAATTTGCAACTTGAAAGAAGAAAATGAAAAACTTACTTCAAGTTACAAATTGAATGGATATGTATGTGCTTCTTCTTCTAACAATGTCAACAAATAAAATTTGTTGCAAGAGGATTTTGATGAGTATAAAAGATGTCAAGAAGAAAAATATATGTTGCTTTTATCCAAGAATAGTTATTTAATTGATCTTTTGAGAAAGCTTTACAAAGGAAAATGCAACTTGGCTGAAATGTTAAGTGTGCAAAAGTATGCTGGAGATACCTCTGGTTTGGGGTACAAACAAGGCTCAAAATCTTTTGAAAAAACTGTATTTGTGCCTCCAAAACAGCAAAATCAAAAGAAGTTCAAAAACCAAAAGATCAATCAAAATGTTTTCTTAAGGAAAACATCAAAATCTGTGACTTGCAACTATTGTATGGAAAAAGGACATACATCTTTCAAATGCTATGCTAGGAGATCCTATGTGTCAAATGGAGATTGCATTTGGGTTCAAAAGAAAAAAAAGGTGCTAATCCCTATAGACCCAACCTCAATTGGGTACCTTCCTTTTTAAATTGATTTGATTTTTGCAGATTTGTCCAAGAGCTAGATCCTCACTATGGTACCTTGATAATGGATGCTCTAGACATATGACGGGTGACATGTCCATGCTTACAAATCTAGTTCTTAAATGGAGGTTTTGTTACTTGTGGAGATAATAACAAAGGAAAAATCATTGGAGAAGGCAATATAGGAGATAGCTTCAAAACGAAGATCAAGAATGTTCTACATGTGGAAGGTTTGAAGCATAATTTTCTATGTATAAGCCAATTATATGATAAAGGATTTAAAGTTTCTTTCAATGAAAATTGCTGCATGATTTGTGATGGGCAAAGTGGTGAAGTGATTCACATAGGTAAAAGGAAAGGTAAAATTTATTTACTTTCAATTGACCATGCATTCTTTCATAACATTTCATGTCTAATAATCAAGGTTGATAAATCTTGGTTATGGCATAGTAGGGCACAAGACACATCAATATGCATCATATGAAAAAGCTTATTAAAAAGGATTTGGTAATTGGTTTACCCAAATTGAAGTTTGAAAAGGACAAATTATGTGATGCTTGTCAAAAGGGAAAACAAACCAAAAATTCTTTTCAAAGTAAAAACATTGTTTCCACCTCTAGACCTCTTGACCTACTTCACATTGACTTGTTTTTGGTCCTTCTAGAACTATGAGTTTATGAGGAAACTATTATGGGCTTGTCATTGTTGATGATTACTCTAGATTTACTTGGACTCTATTTTTGAAATCCAAAAGTGATGTTTTCCACTCTTTTATAAAAATGGCCAAACTAGCTCAAAATGAAAAAGGGAGCAAAATTATCTCAATAAAAAGTGATCATGGTGGAGAATTCCAAAATGAGCATTTTGAAAAGTTCTGTGAAGAAAATGGAATTAGACATAATTTTTCAGCTCCAAGAACACCTCAACAAAATGGTGTTGTGGAGAGGAAAAACATATCCCTTCAAGAAGGAGTTAGAACTCTTCTCAATGAGACAAATTTGCCAAAATACTTTTGGGCTGATGCTGTGAGTAAAGTTTGCTATACTTTAAATAGATTACTTATAAGACCTATTTTAAAGAAAACCCCTTATGAGCTATACAAAGGTAGGAAACCAAATATTTCACACATAAGAGCTTTTGGCTGCAAGTGTTTTGTGTTGAATATTGGGAAAGAATCACTTGGAAAATTTGATGCTAAAGCTGATGAAGCAATTTTCCTTGGATATTCATTACATAGCAAAGCATATAGAGTTTTCAACAAAAGAACTATGTGCATGGAAAAATCTGTACATGTGATTTGTGATGAATCTAATCCCTCAAAGGAGGAAAAGAAGTGTGATGTAGATGCAGGTCCTATGGAAGATTTTATACAGTTTAATGATTCCATAATTGAGGAAAAAGGTGAGCCAAGTGCAGAAATGAAACCATCAACTCCTGTCCAAAAACCAAAAGATTGGAGAACCACAAGAGATTTCTCACTTGACAACATCATAGGTGAAGTTTCAAAGGGAGTATTTACTAGATCCTCATTGAGAAATCTTTGTTGTAACATGGCTTTTGTTTCTCAAATTGAACCTAAAAATATTGATCAAGCTTTAATTGATGAACATTGGATGCATGCTATGCATGATGAATTAAATCAGTTCAAGAGAAATGAAGTTTGGGAACTTGTTCCTAGACCTCCTTCTCTCAAACCTATTGGCACTAAATGGGTTTTTAGAAATAAACTTGATGAAAGTGGAATCATAGTCCGAAATAAAGCTAGATTGGTTGCTAAAGGTTACAACCAAGAGGAAGGTATTGACTATGAGGAAACTTATGCTCCAGTTGCAAAATTGGATGCCATTAGGTTATTGCTTGCATATGCATGTTTAATGGATTTTTAAACTTTTTCAAATGGATGTCAAAAGTGCCTTTTTAAATGGATACATTGAGGAGGATATATATGTTGAACAACCTCCTGGTTTTACAGATTTCAAACATCCAAATTATGTTTTTATACTTAAAAAGGCTCCTTATGGTTTAAAGCAAGCTCTTAGATCTTGGTATGAAAGATTAAGTAAATTTTTGCTTGAACAATCTTTCATAAGAGGTCATGTTGACAAAACCTTGTTCATCAAAAGGCATAAAGATGATATTTTATTGGTTCAAGTATATGTTGATGATATAATCTTTGGCTCAATTAATCATTTGCTATGTAAGGAACTTTCCTCAGCCATGCAGAAAGAATTTGAAATGTCAATGATGGGAGAATTGACTTTCTTTCTTGGACTTCAAGTGAAGCAAATGAAGAATGGAACATTTCTCAATCAATCCAAATATTGCCTTGAAGTAATTAAAAAATTTGAAATGGAGAAAAGCAAAGATGCTGCAACTCCAATGGCAACATCAACATATCTTGATTCAGATGAAAATGGAAAGAAGGTTGATGAGTCAGTTTAGAGGAATGATTGGATCATTATTGTATTTGACAGCTAGTAGACCTGACATAATGCTAAGTGTTTGCTTGTGTGCAAGATATCAAGCAAATCCTAAAGAGTCACATCTAACAGCAGTCAAAAGAATTTTCAGGTATCTCAAGGCTACACCTAAAGTTGGTCTATGGTATCCCAAAGGTGCCTCAATAAATATTATTTGATATTCTGATTCTGATTTTGCAGGTTGCAAGTTAGATAGAAAAAGCACTAGTGGAACTTGTCATTTACTTGGAAGTTCACTAATCTCATGGCATTGTAAGAAATAATCTTGTGTTGCTTTGCCAACTGCTGAAGCTGAATATATCTCAGCTGGAAGTTGTTGTGCACAAAGTCTATGGTTGAAGCAACAATTACAAGATTTTGGAGTTAAATTGCAAGAAATACCTCTGCTGTGTGACAACACAAGTGCTATAAACATATCAAAGAATCCAATAATGCATTCAAGGACCAAGCATATTGAGATAAGACATCATTTCCTCATAGATCATGTTCAAAAAGGTAATATCAAAATTGATTTCATTGATAATCATAACCAATTAGCTGATATATTCACTAAACCATTGGCTAGAGATAGATTCTATGTACTTAGAAACATGCTAGGAATCTTGGATGAGTCTAAGTTACGATTGCTTGATTGATATATGCCTTTCTATGTGAAATGATCTGCATTTGAATCCATAAATCACCAAAAGCCTAAAATTTCCAAGTTATACTGCATAATTCGTATTTACTGATAAGTCTCCTATGATAATCGATTAAGCATCGAAATAATCAATTAAAATCATTTAAATTGGGATTCAGAATGAAAATTGTGCTCATGCAATCGATTACAAGAGTTGGTAATCGATTATTCTTCCAAAAATCACAGTTTCAAAAATTAAAATTTCTCCTGTGATAATCGATTACTATTTGAATTAATCGATTACTTTGATTAAAAATCCTTTTCAAAGAAAAATTCACTGGATTAATCGATTACGGTGAATGGTAGTCGATTAAAATCCTGGAAATTTGTTTTTCATAGATTTCAAAACTTTCTGTGATAATCGATTACCAAAGCCTCAATGTGTTTTTAAAATTCAAATTTTTCTGAGATAATCAATTAAAACATGAAATAATCGATTACTATTATCTTCTTCATGAGCATTGTACAGAAATAATCCATTACGGTTCGTATTAATCGATTACCATCACTGCGAAAAGTGATTTTTTTTCACGAAATAATCGATTACACAAGTCGATAATCGATTATTCATGGAGTTACTGCAAAATCTGACAGATTTTCTTGAAAATTGTAACTACCCAACTCCCACCTAATTCAAATTTAAATTCTCTGCAGTGACTTAATTCGTACTAACTGCTCTATAATTCAAATTTCAAACCTTTTTTTGGAGCCTAAGGAACTCTTAAATGCAGCCTTTGTGCAGAAGAAAAATCACACATATGCTCCTTCTCTCTGTATTTTTTTTCTGTTATTTGTGTCTAGAAACCATGCACCATGTCTACTTCTAAGAGAGTAAAAACATCTAAGAGAAAGGCTACTGGTGAAACCTCTAACCCAATGGTTAGTAAGTTAGACCATTGGTTCTCTACAGAAATAGATAAAATGACTTATCTCCAATTTAATGTCACAAAGCTTATAGGTCCCCCTAAACACCTTGACATAGCATGGTTCATTAGGGAGGGATTTCAGTTTCCTGCATTCCTTGAAACTCAAGGATTAAGGAAGTTGGTGGAGATGAAGGGTACTTTTTACCCTGAATTGGTGAAAGTGTTCTACACTTGTGCTAAAGGATCAATGGATGGGCCTATGAGGTCTCAAGTATGTGGGGTGGTAATGGAGATTACTCCAAAGGTGTGGGAGGCTATTGTTGGTATATCTTTTGAGGGTGAGAGGAAATTTGAGGAAGAAATTGAGGGGTACAATAAAATAGATACATATCGGGGAATGCTGATTGATCCCCATATGCAACTCAAGCATGGGCTGGGTACTGTTCCCATGACTCATGAGGACAGGTTGCTTCATTACATTATCACATATGTCCTGACTCTTAAGCCACAAACCATGCCCAAGCAACTGATGATGACCTGCAAATTGTGTATGGTCTCAAGAATTCAATTTAGATGAATTGCATTCTCATCATTGTGGAGATAATGCTCAAATCTAAGAGGCTTATAAACTATCCCTTTCCTTATGTTGTCCTTGTGTCCAGATTCATAGACTATTTCAACATTGATGTGTCTAATGAAGTGGTGGACAACATCAACTCGAACAATAGTCTGATCAAGGAGAAGCATCTCACAAAATTGGGGATGGTGAAGACTTCTCAAGGTTGGCAGATGGCTGGTCAACAACCTGATCTTGTTGGAGGTGCTGAGGCTGAAGATGATGATGAAGGAGAGGCTCAAGAAAGAGGTCCTGCACAACCTGGCTACAGTGCCTTCGAGTCCTTGATGATTCAAAAGATGGATGACCTTCTCTCTCTTCATCATGAACATAGGGCTGAAACTAATTCAGCTTTAGAAGAAATCAAAACTAGGCTAGAAAGTATGGAAACAAAATTGATGTTTGAAGGGTCTGAATCCTTTTAGCTTTCTAAAGCCTTGTAATGTTTTTTATGTTTTCTGTTTTTTTTTATCATTGTAATGGCTCCCTTTAATGGTTAATGCAATAGCTTTCTGTTTTTCCTTTGTGTTATCCGCTGTGCCATTTATTTTTTTGACTTTGATAAGCCAAATAGGGGGAGAAATTGATTGAAATTGTCATGCTCTACATTGTTCTCTATTCATCCCTATTTTTCTGCAAAATTTATGCATAAATTGAACATTCACTTAATTGATAAATTAAGGGGGAGCTAAGTAATGATATGAGCAATTTAAAGTCAGATATAACTTAATGAATGATGATTAAAAGGAATCAGATGCTTTAACACTTGTTCTTTGCCAAGAAAGTGTAAATTTTCAGGTCTGAAAAAGTTCAAAGTCTTCCATGATCAATTTTCTTTAAAAGCTTCAAGTTCAACAAATGGTCAATCAAGATCTTGGTATGTTCAAAGCCAAAAAGGGGGAGATTGTTGGATATAGAGGGAGCTTTATGAAGTTTGGAAGTCTTTGATTCAAGATTGGTTTTGAGCTTTCAACATGCTTAAAAGACTTGAAGACTTGGAATTGAAATATTATGTAAAAGGAAAGCTATCTGATTGATCCCTGCATTCATTCATTCATTGAATTAAGTAAGTGTTTCCATTAAAATCGAACAAAGCTTTTAACATTTAACTAAGGTTTTAATTGAATTGAAAGGTTTTTGGAAAAATAAGTTTTTCACTGATTTAATCGATTACATAAAAGGGTTAATCGATTATTTTGTTCTTCGTTCAAATCTGTAAAACCTTCATAAACATTTTAATCGATTACCTATCGGTTTAATCGATTATTTTGCCTTTGCATAGGACTGAACTGCTTTGTTATGAATTTTAATCCATTACTGAACTTCCGTAATTGATTATTTAGTTAAAATCAGTTTTTAAGTCTTCCTGGAATAATCGATTACCAAAAATTGTAATCGATTATATAGTTCAAACTGAAAATCATGGTTTCCTGACTTAATAGATTACCATATCCAGTAATCGATTACACAATTCACTTTGAGCATAAATATGTATGTGTTAATCGATTACAGCTCGGGATAATCGATTATTTTGCTCATGGTGAAAACCCAGAATGCTTCTTGAACACTTTAATCGATTAAATTTTAATTTAATCGATTACACACTCGTATTAATCAATTATTTGGAGCGTGTAATCAATTACAGTTAGTTACAACTTCTGTTATAAATAGAAGTGGAAGCTTGCTTGTTTTAAAACTTGTTCAATTCGTATTTTTGAGTATACACAAGCTTTCTAAACACTTCCAAAGTGAATTTCTGGGTTTTACGAGTTCTTGCTTCATTTAAAACATTCATGGGCTTTTGAATGATTCTTTAAGCAAAAAATCTCTTTCAAAGGTTAAGGAAGAAGAATGCTCTGAGTTTGTTTTTGTCTTTCAACCTGATTTGTTCATTCATTTGCATGTCATTCACTGGATCATCAGGTTGTTTCTTTCCTTAACTCCTTGGTTGTAATTCTATTTTCAAATTCTGTTCATATTGGCTATTGTAATTGGGTTCTTCTTGCTTGGGACTAGAGAAAAGTTCTCTAGCTTAAAGATCAGAGTAGTGTTCTTTGATCTTTCTCCTTAGAAGTCTAATAGGGTTTTAGATTTCTGTTCTTTATCCAGGGTTGATAAAGGGAGGTTTTTGTAAAAGCTTGTAAGAATAATTTATAATAGTGGAACTCTAATTCAGTGTGAATTAGAAGAAATTGGATGTAGCTTCTGTTGTGAAGTGAACCAGTATAAATTGTTTGTGTGTTTTGATTTTTTAATCTCTTACTTCATCTTGTCTTATGATTCTTTAATTCATATTTATTGTCCAACAAGTTCTATTTTGAGAAATTGTTTTTCTTGGGGCTGAGCTATTTGATTGAATAAAATGTTTCTTGGTTCTAAAAGTGATAAAGAGCCTAAACTCTGATTTGTATTAAAATTTTAAAAGACCAAGGTAATAACCAATTCACCCCCCTCTTGGTTATTATGAGTATTCCCTTTATTTTCATAATGTGGAAAAAGAAGAAGACTCAAGTGAAGAAGATGGTGATTAGAATCTGAGCCTAATAGTAAAAAGATTCAGCAAGTTCTTGAAGAACAAAAAGAACAAGAAACTCTCAAAGTTCAACAAAAGAAATGACAATAACAACAACAACGCAAACTTCTCCTGCTTCGAATGTGGTAAGCCAGGCCAATTTAAATTTGAATGTCCTATATTTTTAAAAAAGCAGTTAGGTGAAAAGAAATCAAAGAAAGCCTGCAATGAATAGGAAGACAATGCATCAACAACCTCTGAATCATCAAGTGAGGAAGCAAATGTATGTCTAACATCAATAGTTGATGAAGATGAAAAACTCTCAAGTATTGAATTAGAAGTAGACCCTGAACTTGATCAACTTTTTGATGCTTTCCATGATATGCATGAAGTGGCTCAAAACCTTGCAAAATCCAACAATAGGCTGAAAGGTAACCTTAGATGGCATGTTATCAAACTTGCAGAAATGCAAGATGAACTTTGTAACTTGAAAGAAGCAAATGAAAAACTTGTTTCAAATTACAAATCTAATGGGTGTGTGTGTGCCTCTTCCTCTTCAAACGAAGATAAATGCAAGAGTTTACAAAAAGAGTTTGATGATTTCAAAAAGAGTCAAGGAGAAAAATACATGTCATTGCTTTCAGAAACTCTTGGTTGATCTTTTGAAAACGCTTTATAGAGGAAAATGCACTTTAGATCAAATGCTAAGCGTACAAAAGTATGTTGGAGATACTTATGGTTTGGGTTACAAACATCAAGCAAAACCTTTTGGA
>PYAF01003085.1:29300-40051 GCA_007407185.1 Glycine tomentella
GACCGGTTGTGGTCTTGTTTTTGAGCATGTATATGTACAGATGATGATGTTGTATAAGAGTATGATTTCCTCCTGATTATCTCTGTATTGTTTTGTGTCCTGCCTGTTGTGTTATGTATGTTTATCTGGATCAGCAGGGGTATGTTTTAGAACATGTATAATGCGTTTTATATTCCATGCATAATGTAATCAAGAAAAATGATTCTTTCGCTTCCGCATTGCGTCTAGGTGACGCTGATAGCGCGCTTATGATATTATTAATGATAACACGTCCGGGGTGTTACAATATTTGTTGTATGTTTGTGTGAAAAATCGAAGAACCACTATCATAGTCTGAAATTTACCAAATATATTGTTAATTAGACCATTTTAGCAATTTAAAATGTTCAACTAATGATTAAGGTTATTTTTGTCTATGGTTATGATAGCTAAGAAAATAGAATTTCTTAAATCAAAATATGACCAAACCTTAGATAACAAGGGAATTGTTATTGGCCCTATTTCAATTTGTTATTGGTCCTACCAAGGGACTGACCCATTTTTTTTTATTTTCAGATTATTCTTCCCACAGAATCATGATGAAAACAATAGGAATACACACAATAACCAAGAGGGGGGTGAATTGATTTAAACTTGGCCTTTTAAAAACTTTAGAAAATCAAAGTTAAAGGATCTTAATCACAATTGAAACAAAAATACTTCAAATCAATCAAATCACTCAGCCCAAGAAAATAATTGCTTAAAAGAGAACTTATTGAGTAATGTTGATATCACCAAGAACCACATATCAAGATAGCAAGAAGAGATTAAGGAATAGAAAACAACACAAGAATTTATACTGGTTCACAGAGAAGCTACATCCAGTTCTTCAATCAACACTAGATTAGAGTTCCACTATTATCAGATTTTAGTTGTTACAAGCTTTACAACAATCACTCTTTATGAAACCTATATAAAGAACAGAAATCTAAAACCCTATTAGATTCCTAATGATCAAGATATAGAGAACCCTTCTCTACTCTCCCCTCTAGAGAAACCCACTCTAGAACAAGCTTAAAGAACCCTTTACAAAAGTTAAAAACAACCAAGAATTCAAAACGAAGTTCCAACAAGAGTTAACAGAGAGAGACAACCTGATGATCCAATGAATATGATTTACCAATTAGAGTTGATATGCATAAATCAATTTCAGACCTTTCTCTCCAAAAACTTCTTTGAAAACTTGTCCAAGAAATCTTTCAATACACTATGAAGATTTAAAAGGTGGACAAGAACTATCTAGCTCAGAAAATCCTTTCTAACTTTGAGAAGGCTTATGAATGCTTTGAAATTTTGAAGTCAAAAGTTGTTTTTTTTTCAAACATACTCACATTCTATTTATAACCAACTTTTGTAACAGACTGTAATCGATTAAATCACCATTATAATCGATTAAATTGTCATATATAATCGATTAATCTTCCAGATAATCGATTAAAATGTTCTTACCTCAATTTGGGATTTATAATGAACAAAGTAATTGATTAAAACCAGTTGTAATCGACAAAACTAGATATGTTCAGTTTTGAAATAAGCTAATGTAATCGAATCGATTAAGGCAGATATGTACAATTTCAGAATAAGCCTAGGTAATCGATTACTGATTGTGGTAATCGATTAAGGTAGACATGCATATTTAAAGATGAACTTGTGTAATCGATTACAGTGTAATGGTAATCGATTAAGACAGATAATCACGATTTACATTTTGTGCTATGTAATCAATTACGAGTAGCTAGCAATTGATTAAAGTGTTCTTCATGGCATTTCCAGAATCAAACAGAAACATGTAATCGATTAAAGTAGGACGGGGTCTAGGGTGCGAGAGTCAAAGAAGTTTTGTATAATACGAAAGTAATGTGGGCCGTTAGATTTTAATTTCACGCCTTTACATGCTGGAGTGCTACTGCTTGGATCTGTCTTGTGTTGGTTATTTACATTGTCAATCGCACGTGCCTGTACTGTATTAGCGTCACAAAATAATAGAAATTTGTACTTTTGTAATAATAGAATCCGTCCACTTGTGGAAGCAAAATGAATGAAACAATTATATTTTTTTGTACTTTGGTAAGTGATATGCTGCTAGCACATCTTAGTTTTTAGGGTTAATTTATTTATAATTCAATCAATAATTAGCAATATAGGTTAGAATTAGGTAAATTTATTTATTTATTTGTTTTTATCTCATTTTATTACTATTTTATTATTTCAGAGTCAAAAAGAAGGAAAGAAGCAGAACCAAGAAAGATTTGTCACAAAAATAAAATAGCAGAAGAGTTTAGTTACCCTAATAAACTATATGGACATGGAATTATAAATAGGGACTTAGGAGGCCAAAAGAAGAACACAGAGAAATACAGACAGAAACACAATGGAGAGAAGATCAAGGTCAGAATTTGAAGACAGATTAATGTTTCTGCTTTCTTTGTATTTCTTGAGGTTAGACATGAACATGTATGACTAACTTTGTTTATTGTGGTTAGGGCCAAGAACCAATGTGAACTCCTTTGTAATTTGATTGGTATTAATATGAAATTGTTATGATTGCTTTGTTTTACTCTGTTCTTCATTGTATTATTCTTTCTTAGAATTGACCATTCTATGTAAGTTCTTAGGGTTAGAATTCGCAATAGGGATGTTGGGATTCTAATTTCTGACAGGAGTAAAATAACAGTTTTTACATTGCCTAGGGATAGGGATGTATGACTGCAGAAACCTTATGATGTATTCTTTTAAATGCTTAGCTTGATAGGAATTGCTAAGGAATTAGGATTTCTGATTGGGTTAAAGGGTTAAATTGCTATGGAATTAGGATTTAACTAAATTTGGGAAGATACATCCTTTGAGTAATCAGAAGTAATTGAATTTAATAACCAATTCAAGTGAAGGAGGTAGGGATCAAAGGGAACTGTGTTCTGACCACAATTATTTCTCTTAACTGCGTCACAATCCATTTAAACTTGCTTTTAATTTCTTAATTTTCTGTCATTTATTTAATTCACATAATTCCACAACACAACACTACTCTTCTTAAAACAATTTATTTCCTTCCAATCTCTTAGATCGTAAGTTACAATAAAATTAGAAATTCAATCCCTGTGGATACGATACTCTACTTACTCACTCTATTACTTGAAACGAACGGTACACTTGCTATTTCGCAACAATAAGCCTATGATAATAGAAATTTGTGTCTTTTTTAGAAAATAATATTAATGTAAATGATATAAATTGAAATAGGTAATTACATATAAATGAATTTTTTCTTATAACTTTGACTGTGAGTTGAAGTAAAATAATATGAAAAGTAAATAAGAAAAATATTAACTCTATTTGTAAAGCACAAAATATATTGAAGTTAAGTAATTAAAACAATTATATTTTTTATTCTTTGATAAGCTTGTGATAATAGAAATTTGTGTTTTTTTTTAAATAATATTAATGTACATGATATTAATTGAAATAGGTAATACATATAAATGAAATTCTTGTTATAACTTTGACTTTGAGTCCAAATAAAATAACATAATTGAATATCGTGATTTAAAAAAAATGGACAAGATGTATACAAAAAAAATATAGATCATTTGAAATGTTGTTAATTGTTGATAAGATAAATAATATAATGTAAATAAACAATATGCAATGATTGTTTGAAAAGATAAGATGGATGAAAAAAGCATGGAAGAGTAATAGCATCTAAAATTGTCAAGTTTAGAAAATTGATTTGACCATTTTTCACACGGTATGTAAATATTTATGAGTCACATGATTAAAATGGATGATTAGAACGATGAAGGTACACCATAAGGAGAAAGAAGCAAATAATTATTATTTTCTTAAAATATAAACTTAAAAATTATCAAGGCCTTAAAATCACCATCTTGTCTGATTTGTGTTGTTTTACGTTGTGACTACTGATTCTTTCGTTTTCAAGTAAATTTTATCGTAATTATTTTTCAATTCAATTTTGAAACATAAAGTTTATTAATGCCTACTTTTTTAATGTTTTCAATAAGTAAAGTAGAAAATAAAGATATTAACATATATTAATTTTTCTACTGCTACATATATGAATCAATCAATGCATAACTGTTCCAATTTAATTAAAAATTCCAAATTCCAATTCAAATATATTTGTCTATAAAGGATACCTCATACCTCTGGTCTATAAAAAATAATTTAAAAAATAATACTTAATATAACTCTTTAGTTTTACAAAAAATAGGGATGTTCACAGATCGGTTTGGATCGATTTTGGCCAAATTTAGGACCCAATCCAATCAAATTTGATCGATTTGGTTCGGTTTTCAGAATTTTTTTTTTAAATCCAACTCAATCCAACACATTCATGAATAGTTTGGTTCGGTTTGGGCCAACGGATTACCCATTTACATTTGATTTTTTTCTTAGAACTACTATTTTATATCATGATTCATCCAAATATGCAATATAATTAACACAACAAGGTAAATAATCATTTTCGTCCTTGAATGTGTAGAGACCTGACATTTTGGTCCAATCTATTTTGTTAGAAATGAAGAAGATTACAAGGAATCAAGATGAGGAAGATTACAAAGAATCAAGTAGAAGAAGATTACAAGTTTTTATTTTTCATGCCCATTCAATTGATGGCATATGTAATTGTTTAAGCTTGGTTCAAGGAGTTAAAGTCTCATATTCCTCACTTAGGTTGATTGATTCGTGCATTCATATATCCATTAACTCATGCTTAAATCATATGAAATCATTTAATTAACTGGTAAGTTTTAAAGGAAATAAGATTTTCATAAAAATCATTTTTTACTGTTTTAATCGATTACCAATATGATATAATCGATTAAATGCACATAGACAGATTTTCATATTGCCTTAAGAACATTTTAATCGATTACCAATAACTCGTAATCGACTAAATATGCTTGACTATGTTAAGTCGTTCTGTGATAATCGATTACATAACAGAATAATCGATTATCCGAGTCTCTGCATAATTGATAGAAGCATTTTTTATCTGGATTAATCGATTACCAGATTGTTGTAATCAATTAAATATGCATTGTTGAGTTTTTCACACTTCCTGTGATAATCGATTATTTGAGACATTAATAGATTACAGTAGTGTATCAGAAAATCCTGATCTCCTGGAATAATCGATTACAAGAAGGATTAATCCATTATTTGTTCTTGAGATTTTTTCTAGATTTCTAATGAACACTTTAATCAATTATATTGGAAATTTAATCGATTACATTAGTTAAAATAATCGATTACAGTAATGGAATAATCAATTACAGGTAGTTAATTCTGTTTTTTTATAAATAGAAGGAGCTTATTATATTGAGAGTGATTTTTTGTTTTCGAACAAGTCTTGTGAAAATCAATTTCTGAGAGTTCTAAAATCACAAAAGCACAGTAGAAACAGAAATTCAAAAGAGAATTAAGAATCATGAAGATTTTCACTTGTTGAGTCATCTACTACATAATGTGAAGAATGTGTTCAAGTATTTGTCACAAGATTTCATCAAGAAAGATCATTGCATTCATTCTCAGTCTGGTTTGATCATTTAATTTCGTTCATTGCACTGAGGAATTAGAGGTGATATATTTCTTGAATCATTTGCTTAGTTGTTCTGATTAATATTGTGTGATTTTGTTGTTGGTTGTTCATATAACAAATTGTGATCTTTAAAGCTTGGCTAGATAGGTTTCTAGTGGGTAGAACAGAGAGGGGATCTCTGGTTCTTAGATCTTTTGAAAAGTCTATAGGTTTATATTTTGAATTTTACCTAGGGAGGGTAAAAGAAATCTTTGTAAGCTTGTAAAGATATTATATTTGTTATAGTGAAATCTCTAATCAAAGCTTATTAGAAGTAAACTGGATGTAGCCTCCGGGGTTGAGAGGTGAACCAGTATAAATCTTGTGTGTGATTGAATATTTATGTTCATATTCATATTATTCTTGAAGTATTATTTTTGTTCATATCACAAGATTGGTCATATCTCAAGAGTGGTTTGATTAACATAAAGGTGAATTCAAAAGTTTGATTTCTTAATTGGTTTTAAAATATGATCCTTCTTTCAAGACTTCTACTGTATTAGAATTTTTTAAAATTTTAAAAAATCTGAGGTAAAACCAATTCACCCCCCTCTTGGTTATTTGCATAAGTGTTCATTATATTTTCATATTTAACAACAATGTTGGTAATCATTTTTGTGACATTTTCATCCCTATGTGTCACGTAGGCTTTTTCATTAACAGTAATAGATGAATGAATTTGTCGCACTTTTTTCAATTTCAGGAACTGAAATTTGAATTTTTCCATCTTTCGAGGACAAATTTGCCAGTGCTCTATACATTCAGAGATGAAAGTGACTATTTACACTAACACAATATTATCAAATGTCTGAAAGTAGTAAAATTGATTCATTTAATACCATTAACATAATATTCTAAAATAGACTAATACAAACTAAAACAAAAATATTCATTAATGAGATTTACTATAATAGTTTGAATCACAATTATTTCCAACAAACTAATTTCTTGGAAAAAAACTTTGGTGCAACCAGATTTGCTAAAACAAATGAACAAAATATGATTCGTTTATATTAAAAACATTTGCAGTTCCAACACTTGGACTCCAATATTAACAATATTTAAAAGCAAACCAAACAACTTTAAAAATTTTGATAAATTTTGATTGAGTTAATTTTGTTTTGATCGGATCTATAGATCTAAACCTATGACTCAACCTGTACATAAACGATTTTGATCTGTTCGGGTCGATTTTGATCCAAATACATAAATGACCCAACCCAATTTGTTTAGATCGGTTCGGGTCAATTCGAATTCATGGGTGACCTGTACCCGTGAACACCCCTAATAGAAAACTTAAAATGACAATTATTTTATAATAAAAAAGAGTATCTATTTAGATATATTGTTGACTCCAACATAACTAGAAGAAAAACATAGAAGTATTAATAACAAAGATAATTTGATTAAAACATATTTATTTATATTAATTAAATTAATCATATTTTTGATTATGATGAAATAAGTAACTAACTATTTTAAATAAGAATAAAGGGAGACACATTAAAAGAGATGTAACTTAATTAATATAGTATCATATTATACAAAAATTATCTATTAGATAATTTTTTATTATTAATACATAATAAACCTGACCAATAGTTGGTTTTTGTGTGGTTCAAATAGGATAAGATGGTGATTTTAAGGTCCGGATAAATTTTAAGTTTATATTTAAAAAAATAATAAATATTTGCTTAACTTTCTCCGACTTTCATCGTTCTAACCCTCCATTTTAATCATGTGACTCATAAATATTTACACACCGTTCGAGAAACGGTTGAATCAATCTTCTAAACTTGACAATTCTAGATGTTATCACTGGTGCTTGTTTTTTTCATCCATCTTATCTTTTCAAACAATCATTCCATATTGTTTATTTACATTATATTATTTATC
Organism: Glycine tomentella; assembly: GCA_007407185.1. Classification (NCBI taxonomy): domain Eukaryota; kingdom Viridiplantae; phylum Streptophyta; class Magnoliopsida; order Fabales; family Fabaceae; genus Glycine; species Glycine tomentella. Next base: position 36,835 of record PYAF01003085.1, read on the forward strand.
TTATCAACAATTAACAACATTTCAAATGATCTATATTTTATGGTATACATCTTGTACATTTTTTTTTTTTGAAAGCATGATATTCACTTTTCATGTTATTTTATTTGGACTCAAAGTCAAGTTATAACAAAAAAATTCATTTATATGTAATTACCTATTTCAATTAATATCATGTACATTAATATTATTTAAAAAAAACACAAATTTCTATTATCACAAGTTTATCAAAGAATAAAAAATATAATTGTTTTAATTACTTAACTTTAATATGTTTTGTATTTTACAAATATATTTAATGTTTTTTCTTATTTACTTTTCATATTATTTTACTTCAACTCACAGTCAAAGTTATAAGAAAACATTCATTTATATGTACTTACCTATTTCAATTTATATCATTTACATTAATATTATTTTCTAAAAAAAACACAAATTTCTATTATCACAAGCTTACCAAAGTACAAAAAAATATAATTGTTTCATTCATTTTGCTTCCACAAGTGGACGGATTCTATTATTACAAAAGTACACATTTCTATTTTTCTGACGCTAATACTGTACAGGCACATGCGTTTGACAATGTAAATAACCAACACAAGACGGATCCAAGCGGTAGCACTCCAACGTGTAAAAGCGTGAAATTAAAATCTAACGGCCCACATTACTTTCGTATTATACGAAACTTCTTTGACTCTCGCATCCTAGACCCTGTCTTAAAGCAGTGATATTTTGTTTTTCCAAAAACTGAACCATGAGAAATTAACTTCTTTTTTAAAACATGAACAACTTTAATGCTTTAGTAAAATCATGTATGCATGTTAATGGTCATGTTCATGCAATGCAAGGATCATAAGATTAGCTTGTCATACACTTAACCATTACAAATGCCTTGGCATGTGAAAAGCTAAAATCTTCCTTTAACAAGCTTCATCTTTGACTTGAACTTCTTCCAGCTCCTCTTATATTCAACAATCTCCCACTTTTTGGCTTTGAACATGCCAAATATCAATTGAACATTTGTGTAGCTTTTAAGTGCTTTGAGGGATGAATGGTAGGAACTTAATACTTGATAACCTAAAATCAAATCAGCTTATTGCCAAGAACAAATGTCAAGTATGCTTGCATAAACATTGATCAATTCCTTCAATGTTAAAACAGAGAAAAAAAAATAAGAAACAGAGCACAACACTTATTATACTTCTCCCCCTATTTAGCAGATTATTTCTCCCATTATTTGGCTTATCAAAGACAAAAAGTATCCATAGACATATCATAAGCAAGGATAATACCAAATAGAAACTAAAATATTATTCATTGAAAGGGAAAGTGCAGTACATTAATCAAGAAAACATTGACACTCAAATGGAAACAGAACTAAAACATAACAAAATTAAATGAGTTATCAAACTTATCAAGACCAAGCCTAGCTTCTATATTCTCAAGCCTAGATTTCATCTCTTCCATAGAAGAATTAGTCTCAGCTCTATGCTCATGGTGGAGAGACAATAAAGCATCCATCTTTTTTGATCGATTATTTCGATGCTTAATCGATTATTCCAGTCAATTTTGCAGAATGAACAGTGAATATGTAGCACATTTCGAATTTTGAAGCTCATGTGATGATTAGTCAAATAAGATGCAATTTCGTACAGACAAGCACATAACAAGCATGCTAGCAAATGTTAGACTCATCAAGGATACCTAGCATGTTTCTAAGAGTATAAAATCTATCTCTAGACAAGGGTTTAGTGAATATATCAGCCAATTGATTATATTATCAATGAACTCAATTTTGATGTTACCCATTTGAATGTGATCCCTGAGGAAATGATGTCTTATCTCAATATGCTTGGTCCTTGAGTGCATTATTAGATTCTTGGATATGTTGATGGCACTTGTGTTGTCACATAGCAAGGGAATTTGTTTTAATTCTACACCAAAATCTTGTAATTGGTGCTTCAACCAAAGGCTTTGAGCACAACAGCTTCCAGCAGAAATGTACTCAGCTTTAGTAGTTGATAGAGCAACACAAGATTGCTTTTTTGCATTACCATGAGATTAGTGAACTGCCAAGTAGGTGGCAAGTTCCACTAGTATTTTTTCTATCCAATTTTCACCTTCAAAGTCAGAATCAGAATATCCAATTAAGTTGAGTAATGTACCTTTAGGATACCAAAGACCAACTCTTGGTGTTGATTTGAGATATTTGATGATTCTTTTGACTGCTGTAAGGTGTGATTCATTGGGATTTACTTGATATCTTGCGCACAAACACACACTCAACATGATATCATGTCTACTTGCAGTCAAATATAGGTAGGATCTAATCATTCCTCTGTATTTTGACTCATCAACCTTCTTCCCTTTTTCATCTGAATCAAGATAGGTTGATGTTGTCATTGGAGTTGCAACATCCTTACTTTTCTCCATTTCAAACCTCTTAATCACTTCAAGGCAGTATTTGGTTTGAGTTAGAAATGTTCCATTTTTCATTTGCTTCACTTGAAGTCCAAGAAAGAATATTAATTATCCCATCATAGACATCTTGTAACACCCCGTAGGCCTCCGACGTGTTATCATTAATAATATCAGTTTAGCGCTTAAAACATAGTTTATAAAATTCAGCGGAAGCACATAATCGCTTTTCTTGATTCATTATGTATGGAGTAACACAAACCACTAAAAAGTCACACACAAAATACATAAGGCACACCCCTGCTGATCCAGTTTCTCATAACATAAACCATAAAGACAGATAACTAACAGAGTTAGGCAAATTCATCAATATACAACAGCAGTACTCAGGAGAACATGTCTCATATACATATCATAAATAGTTCTGTACAACTATACATCAAAGTTCACACCACAACGTGTGATACAAAAGAATAACAGTCCTCACAGAGGGTATACAGAACTATACATCATCATCTGGTGTACATACACACCATCCCTTCTCAAGGGTACAACATATAGCAAAATAATCCAAAAATGAGCCTATAAGCTCCATCTGCTGCCATCAGCCAAGCAGAAACGTCTCTACTCGGGCCTCCTGCCCTGAGACTGCTCTCTTCGTCCGGAAGAGTCACCTGAAAAGCATAATTCCCCACACGGGGTGAGATAACAAATCTCAGTAAGCTCAGGGTCCATGGAGGCTTCTCCTCCACCCTGGCCCACTTCCATAACACATACATCAGGCAATCACAAGCAAATGGCC
>PYAF01003085.1:49404-63495 GCA_007407185.1 Glycine tomentella
AAAGAAAAGCAAAGGTATGGGGAGTAGCTTAATAAACATGAATTAGATAGTTGATTAGGTTAATTTAACATCCAATCTCCTAGGATTAAAGCCATATTCTTCCTTGTTTAATAAAGATTAAAATTAACATACCATGTGTTTGTTAAAAATCCTAAATGAACTAGAATAATTTATAGATTATAACTTAATTACCTAATTAATTTAGAATGAAAGTAGTTAATTAGTATAATTAATTCTGGTTAATTAATAGGACTAATTTTATTTTGTGGTAATCATAATTAATTATTTGATGATATGAGTTGTAAATTTAATATGGTTGTATGAGATTATATTGCTGTATTTAGGTTGCTGTATTTAATAATTGATGTTGCTGTATGGTGCTGTATAGTTTATTATGTTGCTGTATCATGATTTAATAATTCTGTATGTTGTTATTTAATTTATTATGTTGCTGTTATGGTTGTATTTGTAACTAAATAATGATGTATGTTGTGCTGTATGTTATTTATTATATGCTGTAGCTTAATATTGCTGTTGCTGTATTTAATGATTGTTGTATAATACTAGATTGCTGATTGCTGTATGTTTTATTAGGTTGCTGTATTTAATTAAGTGTTGTATAGTATTTTATTTATTTATTGAAGTAGTTGTATGAATTGAAGTAGTTGTATGGTATTCACTTGATGTTGAGCTATGATAAAGATTCCATGCCTATTTTTATTAGAAATTAGATCATGGACATATGATTTATTTCTCTAAAAGAAATTATGGCACACTTGTATTTTTATATGAAAATAATTATGATGAAGTGATGGTGCCAAAATCAAGAGAAAAGGGTAATTGAAAATAAAGAAAATCATTACATTCATTTTTGCATTTTTCCTCTTTGAAATGAGGGAGGTCTCACTGGAGTGGGTGGGACTGTTTCACTGGAGTGGGTGGAACTGTATGATACCTTTTTCTCCTCGGAGTGGAGGGAGGTCTCACTGGAGTGGGTGGGACTGTTTCACTAGAGTGGGTGAAACTATTTTAACTTCTGGTACCCTTGATTAGACCTCTGAGATCTCAGTCATGCATCATTTAATAACGAAAGCATGCATCATTCAATATATATATGTTTTATAATTGTTATTATGTTTCGATTATTTATCTGTTTCTGTTTCTATCAATTATCTAATCATGTTTATTAAATACTTACCCGAGTTGTGTCTGTGGTTGGACACCTGTGATGACCCCAATTTATTTTGGTGAGCAGAAGAACAGTGAGCTGAGGAAAGCATTAAGGAAGAAGCTGGATATTCTGAGTGTTGTTGGATGATTGTATGCTTTACTTGTGGTTTTCTATTTGTCTGTATTTGATGCTATGCTATGCTGTATGTATCCTATGTTCAAACAGACTATTTGATACTACGTTGTATCTGGACTGTACCTTAAATTATATTTGAACCGTATATTTTGACAATTTTACAAACGCATTAGAAAAATAAATTATTACATATAATTAATTTTACGTAAACAAAATTACGTAGAAAAATTTTTTTCTGTAAAATTAACGAGCGTAATCAATTAAATACGAACAAGAAACGTAGTCGTTATAATGGATGCCATCGATTGTTGCAAAATTTTAGTTGATCTCTTTTACCGTTGACCTGTTTACGTAGGTAGTGGTTGTGTTGAATACGAGTGCATGGATCTTAAACACAAAGATGATGTGAGAAAAATGTTTTTCATCTTTTCAAAATTTAGTAGCAAAGGTCCGATTGAGTTGAATGCAACTTTTGGTTGATCACCAGATGAAATCCTTGTCCTACTGGACAAACCATGGAAACCAAGATCAACTGATGAGATTATTGCTCTAATGCATGATAAATATGTGTAGTCATGCTTTTACTTTATAAATATCATACGTTGCTTTTTTAAAGAAAAGTTTACATTATCAATGCTTCTTTAGTTGTTGATGTTTGTTTTATGAATTAATTGAAGAAATCATTCTTGTTAAATTACTAGGCATGTGTTGTTTAAATAGTTGGTGAATAAAAAAAAGTAATTTCAACGACAACATAAACTCGAAAAAAGTTTTTTAAAAAATTGTACATACCACATGAAACAATAAAAAGATATATCCAATACAATAATCAACAGTCTTTGCCACCCTTGCCACCATCCTCTGCAGGCCTCTTCCGCTATCTTTGTGTCTGAGCTATACCAGCTGCTAAGCCCTCATGCAATAATTGCAAAGCTTGTTGTATGACCAGATGACGACTCATGCCCTCTGGCATAACTTTGAGGTCTGACAAGCTCTGCATACTCTTGACACCATCTAGAATCAATCCTTCAATATAATAATTATAATTAGTAACTTTTGTCAATGACAATTTAGAAGGAAAAAAAAAACCAACAAAATCCAATTTGCATTACCTGGCAAGTGTAGTCTCCACCTGGTACATAGTCTACCAATGGTTGCATATGTTGTGGTTGTACTAAGATTGGCAATAAACGTACAAGACAACGTGGTGGTTGTCCCTCTTCCGGCGGAATCACATAGGGGTTGGAAACCTTGTTAAACCAAGGCAGATAGTCAAAGGTGCAAGCCCAAGGAACCCTAGTTGGCACAACATAGCTCAGAGGAATGACATGTTGTTGCCACTCCACCCACACCTTATCACAAAGTTGATACATAGGATGGGGAGATGGTTGGCATGGAATCATTTGTACACGACCAAACTACCTTAGCATCCTCTCTGGACAATGAGGCCTTACTTTAGTCCCACATCTAATGAAGCCAAAGAAAAAGGTATGTTGTGTGAAATGCGTCACACCCTTGTGCTCCTCAGATGGAGACCAAACAACAACATCTATATGTAGGTCATCCAGTCTCACTCCCTGACCAAAAGGGCAAGCCTGGAACCTCTCAATGCCTCTCATATGGTGACTAGTGGGTCATCAGCATCGTAAGCCTTTACCTCGCTGTAGCTAACACTGGGAAAATGCACAAACACCCAAGTTTATAAAAAATATTAATGAAAAATTAATTACATTAATTAAAAAATAATAATGAAAATAATTACAACACTAAAGTAATTTCATTATCATGAGTAACGTCATATAACCTCCACACTGCTTGTTATATTGACTCGCATATGAGAGATTGTTGTAGTGGTACACTAGTGAAGCTACTCCCCATGCGTAATTGTGGCAAGCATTCATGTTGCTTAAGTATTGGAGGTAGGCGACATGGACGTGAGTCGAGCTCCCTTCGGCAATTATAGCACTGCCAATCAAGTGCAACAAATAAGTCGTTGATTTAAGTCTGTAAAGAGAGGATTGTATTATGTCTTGGGCTTGCCTGGGGTGTCATTTAAATTCTTCTCTTTGATTTGTGCCTCTTGCTGGAATCTTATTGATTTCTACTCACATCAAGTGACTTTTAGAGGTTTTTTTGGCTCTTTTTCCAACGATATTTTTCAAGTGACTCACATCAAATGATGCCAGTGAGGATGGACTCCAAGACTTAGCAAAAGATGTCCATGAAATTGTTACAAGTGATATTGGAGAAAATAGTAAGTTTATTGTATGTCTCTTGCTTAATTCAAAACTTGATGCTACTGTAGATAGGCAAATCTAAGCACAATTTAAGTTGGATTTTTTTTTTATTCATTGAAGTTGTTGCTTCTGGGCTTTGGTTGGCTCCTGGGGATTTAGAAGAGGCTGCAGCTGCTTTCTCTCAGGCTTTAAGGAATTGTATAGAAAGGTTTATTTCCCTCTCTCTCTAAACTCTTGTAAGTGAAATTAATATTGTCCATATCTTGCCACTTTATCTTATTGAATTTGGCAAAGCTTTGCTTGGGCTCTATTACATGAGATTTGGAGATGTATTTTCAAAGTTTCATCAGTTTCAAAGAGTAGAAATTTTCAGGTATGTTTTCGCTATATTTAGATTTGTTAGAGTATATAGTAATACTAGATGGAGTGCCTGTGCGATACATGGGACAATATTATTATAAAAAGTTTTCAATAATATTTTTTTAATATAATTAATTTATAAAATATTGTCACACGTGGATGCAAGCCACTATACCAGCTGGGACCTTAATTTTGCCAACCTCACTGTCTATTTATTCATCCATTCATAACTTAAGGCTTTCCTTTAAAAGTCGTGCCCAGTTCATTCATTGTTTCTTTCTCCATAAGGAAATGGTTGATCAATACTATCCCATATGCTGTCCAAAGTATCCCTTATCTATCTATATCCACTGTGGTAAAAAAAATTTAGATAAAAAAATGAAAAATATTAATGGAATATTTTTAATAAATAAATAAATAAATATTAATCAATATTTTTATAACATTGATTATAAAATTATATTATCTATGATATTTTTTGTACTCTTAAATAATTTTCATTAACAAACTTACTCACACTACAAAAAAAAAACTTTGATTTCCGATGAAATAATTGCGAAGGAAGCTATATCGTCGGAAATATTTAATTTTCACTTTTTTTTAAAGCAGCTTTGCTTTTTACTGGCACAAATCCGTAGGGCCCGGGGTTCCTCTAAAGTCTTTGTCTCTCTCCTCCCTTTGTGTGTCTCTTTCTTCTGTTTTCTATCTAAATCCCAACCCTTTTTTCTTCTCTTTTTTCTTTCTTTCATTTTTCTCTTTTTCCATGTACTCAATTTGCAGCACAGGTCTTCTTCTCGCTCCCCCTATTGTTCTATGGTTCTGCTCTGAGATAACAGAAGAAGAAAAAAAGGGGTTTCACATTGGGTTGTCTAATTTTCTTTTTCTCCTTAAATCTTTGATCTTTCGTGGTTTTTACTTTCTGGGGTTTGTTGTTCCTTTGTTTTTATGCTGGATATAGATGGGCTTGGAGGTGAGGTGGTGTTGGTGGCACCTGTGGAGGGTGTGGTGAGGGTGAGGCACCACAATGTGGTGGCTCTGAGAGCTTATTACTATGCCAGAGAGGAGAAGTTGCTCGTCACGGATTTCGTCGGCAACGAAAACTTGCACACCACATTGCATCAATGCACCTTCGTCCTCCGTCGTCCTGGCCAACTCCCTCTTCAACATGTACGGCAAATGCGGGGATCTCGCCGCTGCACGCCAAGTGTCCGATAAAATTCCAGAGTGAAATAACGTCTCGTGGAACTCCATGATCGTGACATTCCATGGTTTTTGTTGGTCTTTCAGTACCACGAGAGCATTGGAAGGAGCTCGTTATCTGACCATTGGTTAGCTCATCAGCCTTAGCAAGCAATAGCTTGTGGATTGTAACACCTTGTATGCATCCGATGTATTAACATATTACTTAATCAGATGAGCGCATAATTACTTTAATTAAAAAGCCGCGGAAGCGATTTCAAAACCATATTTATTGATCCATTATGCATGGTACGTATAGACAGTAAAGTGAACGAATGCCAGATTACCACAACAGCCTCAGTGATCCAAATAACGTAAAACAACGACAAATAAGACTATAATATCCCAACCGATATATCAGGAGGTTTATAAACCATCGATATCCATCTGCCTATACATAGATTATATGTACATTCCACCCAAAATACTCTAATTGTATCCATACAAAATATTAGGCATCAGTGCCCTGATATCACATATCAGATCCTCATATGAGGGTACACCATATACAGAAATTCAATATATGCAAGCATACACACTTTTCCCCACAGGGGTACAAAATAACAACACATATCATATATATGTCTGTACGCAACTGTGAGCAACCAAGCTCTCAAAACACTGCTCCAAGCAGCTATACCATGTATGTCCCTTACTAGGGCCTCTCGCCCTGGGGTCCCTCATCTCTGTCAGCTGTACAACCTGCAAAATATAATCCCCACACACGGGGTGAGATAAAAATCTAAGTAAGCTCAGGGTTCTTGGAGCTTTTCCTTCACCCTGGCTCACTTCCATGATCACAATACATTAATAGGCATCACAACATCATCACAACAACACATAGGCACACACAAGCTCTAATGTGTAACATCATAAGTATCCAAGACCATCTCAGTACCCAGTAAGTCATCGTGGACCATCTCAGTCCACAGTGTGAGTCCGGAACTCACACCTGTGTCATCCAACGGGAGCTACCCCTATGCAAGGATGCACGCCATATGGTACCTCTGAGAATAGGCTGCTACAACATGAGACCACCTATCTCTTGGTCTTAAGGAATCTCTCCTATGGAGCAAACCAAACTAGGAGTTGTGCTCTACTCCTAGGGAGGTCCATATCTATCTACTGGCCAGAAGATCTATCCGAAAGGCAACCGTACACAAAGCACAGATACATGCATACATATCATCATGAAGAAAGTTGTAACAACCAATTCAATGCATGTAAATCATATATGCACCCATCACTCCATCTCGGAGTATGGAGGAACACAAGTAGTGGGAAACACTCCCAAGAACGAAGAGCTTACCTGGCACGGTAGTGCTCTACTGTCCAATCCCTGGACTGTGGTCTCCGCCACTGACACTCTCAGTGCCCCACCCTATATACAAGCACACAATCAATCAACAATAACAGCTTTTAACCGTTCAAAAGACAAGAGCAGTTATCTATATCATTCTAATCCCTTATTACTCTATATCAAGTCTTGAAAGCTAGTCACCCAACTGGTGACTTACAGACCCTCAACAGGATCTATCTCTGCCTAACCAAGGCATTAGAGTCTTCCAAAGACTCTGCATAAGTCAACTCAACCAGTTCAATTGCCTTTATCCAGGCCATATATCAATAATATCCAACTTAGCTAAAACAGTTATTTCAGCATGTATTCATCGTTTATTCAGCCTCATGAAGATCTTTTGTAAAAGCACTTAGGCCCATACATCTCATAATACCCTTCATTTAGCCCACATTCTTCCTACTCATACATATCTCATAGTCAAAACCAAACTTCATCTAAAGTCATGTTTCAAAGTTCATTATTTATCAAAACAACCTACTGAGCATACTTTTCTAAAGAACCCAAGCCTAATTCCAGCCCTAACACAAATGGGTTACTATTCATCCCATTACCAATTTCACAAATCAATCGGTAAAACTTAAGTTTCTTACCTCAAAACAGTCGAGGAAGGCTAAAGGATCGCTTCTCCAAGCTTCAGTGTCCTTGAATCGCCTTCTTTTTCCACAAAATCCAAGCTTTGTAAAGTTCCTTAGAGAAAGGGATCTCTCCGATTAATGTTTTTCTCTAAGGATTGAAGCTGGAATCTAGCTCATGGAGGAGTTCTAAACAACTTTCTTGAATGATAGGAAGTGTTTAGATGAAGTATGGAGGAGATATGATGCTTCCCTAAGCTTCAATGGCAGAAGAACGCCGGGAGGAAGATGAAATGCGACTTTTGCACTCAAAAATCGCGAAAATGGCCTTTTATAGGCCCTCAGCACGAGTCCTGGCGCTACTGGCGCCACTCTGGCGCTATCCGCGCCAAGTTCCAGAGAAAACAGGCTTTCTGGAGCACTTTTTGCGCTAACCGCGCCATAACTGGCGCTAATCGCGCACATATCAAATCCTGGCGCTAATCGCACCAAATTCAGTGAAAATTGGCCTTCAGCTACAGTGCCACGCTATCCACGCCAGATTTGCTACAGTGCCACGTTATCAGCGCTAGATAAAATAATAATTTTTTTTTACAAAACTTTGGTCATTATATGGATTACAACCACGTGGTAAGTTTCTCTCACTTTTCATGCCTTTTCTGTATTTTAGCCCCTTTTTTTGTGGTTTCAAATTCCTTTCGTATTAAATAATATTTAATACTATGAAGTGATGTTCAATCAATAAACTAGAATTCTCATTATTTAAGTATAAGCTCACCTCTTAGCCAAGGCGAATTAGCTGATAATATTGAGCAATTATCTGACTAGAACCTTCAACTGCTAAATCAAATTTGTAGTTAGGCTTATAGTATAAGGTATTTAATCAAGGATCAAGAAATGTACAATTTACCTTTTAACTACTATAAATCACTTATCACTCTTTTAATCTCATTTTTTTCATTTTTTTTAATTTAGTCTCTTGCATGCTTCTCATATCTGATATCTCTTCATCTATATCTCAAATGGACAGTGTTCTGTTCTCAGCATCCTCACAATTTTTTGATACAATAGAGAATCAAGTAATTTGCAATGCAAATATTTTGTTTATCTTTTTTCCACTTGCAAACCTGTAATCTTTACCAATATGTGAGTATTTTCTTTTTAATTATAGCCGTGATTGTAAATGAAGGTAATTGATAAAGTATCAATTATGGAAAAAATACGACACAAAATTCACTAAGGTGATTTAGACATATACAAAATAAGCATAAGGAGGCATCAATGAGAATAATAGTTTGTATACTTTAAATGTTGCAAAGAGGAGAAGGAAGTCTAGAAGGACAAGCTCTGGTATTTTTCTTCCTACAGGACGTCAAAAATTGTGAGGAATATTGAGAACAAAATTGCTGATTTTACTTTTATACCTGTAGGAATGTACTTTCTTCCTTTGCCACTTTTTATGAGTTTTTTAATTGTTGAAAAAATCAAGAATTCATTGCTTTTGTTAGTTTTTTTTTTTTTTTTCTAGTTCACCAATGTATCAACTTAATGATATAGCTTGGGACGTATAGTGACACTGCCCTCAAAGACATATAAAATAATATAAAACAATTAAAAAGGAGATAATGTTATTTTTGCATTGATGACCTTGGAAGTTTATTTTTTATAATTGCTATGATAATTCTCAACTTAATTAACATTATTTTATCTCATGTAATATTATATTGTCATGTAACATCTACATGTAATAAGCTATTATATTATATAATTTGTATTAGAGAATGCTTTCTTCATAAAATATTAGAAAGATTTGGTAGATAACTTGTAAAAAGACATATATTACTCTAGTGATTTAAAATTTGAAATAAATAGTAAGGTTTTTTTTTTAAATTGTTAAAATTACATTTCAATATTTTTAACTGTTATGTTATCACTTAATTAATTGTTGATAAAAAATAAAAATAAAAACAATTTTAATATATCAAGGATTTAACATAACTTATTTTATTACAAATTGAAACTCATAATATACATCACTTGGAGGAGTTTTTTTTAACTATGAATATACATTTATATTTATGAGATTGAAACTGTTAAAGTGAGATATTATAACCAAGAGAAATTAGAGGTATCTCTAGCATTGCTTTGTGTTTTTCCACCAACTTAAATTTGTTATGTTGCAATCACAAGTCTTGACATCCATCACAAATTTTGCTCTGGTGGCAACCTCCCATGTTTGACAAATATGCAATCATGATAAAATTATGCTTAAACTCAAATAGATTTCATTGGAAGATTGTCTTAGCTGTGGTGGAAAGTTGACAGTCACAACACACAATGCATTCAGTTCATATTATTTGAAATTTAAACTATGTAAGATATTTATTTTATTTTATTTTGTTTTCTGCCTGGCAGGACTATGGAGACTCAGTTGAAGTTGATGGATTTGACATAGACTACGGTGTGAGTATGATTTTGTGAGAATAAGTTATAAAGGATTGATAACAATAAATTACTTATCAACTAAAGAATATCCTAGAACTTTATGTATTTTAGAAGGCAAACGTGAATTTGCCATGTTTTTTTAAGTGATTATTTTGAATAATCACATTGTTAACTTGATAATCATCTTTGTTTAAATGAAACCCTGTAATTATTTGGTATTTCAATATAAATAGCTTCTTTATTTTAAGATTTTAATTAATTTCTTTGTATTAATTTTAATTAAGTACATACCAGCAATGGGAATGGGGGTTAGAATGGGTATGGGTATGGAAATGGGAATGAACAAACCTGTAATGCCATTTCCCAATATGTTACCTGGTTCAGCTTTGCCAGCAGCAACTGCAGCGGCTCTGTCTCCATCATGGATACGGTGTCCTCTGCTTGTTCTCCTTGTAAGTTCTCTCTCTCGCTCTACATAAGTTTCTTCTGTTCTCGACTGCGAGAGGTGCTTGCCTTTGATATGCACTCATTTTTGCGTGTTTGCTTGCTCTAGATCTAATTAGCTTTGATTCGAGTTCTAGTTCCTTCTTGTTATGGAATCACTCTAACAAGAGGAATTCACAAAATTTGAGTTAAAAATCATGTTGCATACCTATCTCATATTTATAGTGACACAAGCTATATAAGTAAAAAAACCTTTAAGGCAAAAACATGTAGTAACTAGATTTCAGGAATGACCCAAAGGGATGTCAAGGTAGACCCTTAAGATGGAGAGTATGATGCCAATTGGCAGCCATACGAAGGTCAAGAGGGTAGCTAGAGGAGTTGGCCTTTGAGCAAATCTACGCTCATTAAAAATAATTGGACTTACAAGTTCTTTTCTTGGTAGTGGTGCACACTTAGTTCTTGGCACCATGTACCCTTCCTGCAAGGGAAAATACAGTTAATGACTTTATTGGACACATGAGAAATGATAATAGTAGTAATACTGTTTGACAAACTTCATGTTTTTTGGTTACCAAAATATTTTTTTTTACTCCCTGAAGGGTGTGTATACATTTTGAGAAGGACACATTCTTTCTCAATAGCTAGTCACTACTATCTATGTTATAAAGATTAAGGATGCATTCTTTCTTTACTCAAACTTCTATTACTGCTTATTCCAGGCAAAAAATTGTTAATAGAAACATCTCAAAGCAGTTCATTTTTTCTACTTGTGAGGAGGCCATGCATATTTTTGTCCAGCATTTGAAGTTGATGGAATGCTTTCTTTACCTTTTATTTTTGGTATTATTGATGTGTGTGAATATGAGAGAGAGAGAGAGAGATGATGATGGAGTTTATATGAGTTCTTTCTAAGCAACATTAATAGTTTAGTTACATGTTTTGATGCATCATTTGATTTTCTATTTTTTTTTCCAACCAACCATAAGGGAGTTTGATTTGGCCCACAAGTATCTTTTGAGAGAGATTAGTTAGAATTTGGAGCTATTCAATAAGTGAGTTTTTTTAATTTGGCACCTCTAGCACACGTGTTGTCTTGATCATAGTATTTTTAATTTTGTTTTTGCTTAATGTTATTATTTTATTTGAAGTTATACATACTTGCCTTTTTTATACTATGAGTCTTGTTTGATTTTATTGTGTATGCCATCTATTTGTTTTTGTTGCTTGACTGGTTTTGTATTTTTGGATTATGCAGTACTGTGAGAACGTTGAAGATGTAATTTTTGTGAAACACTTATTTTGCTATTTAATACATTTATAATTGCAGATTAAAAAAAAATTGTGGTTGTGAGACCAAATTGTCTTTCAAAACCTGGAAAAAAAATCCACGTTATTAATATCTACATGTATTTTTAATGTCTTGTATCATTTAAAAAAATCGTTGTTGTAACTATTCCTAATCCACTTTACTTAAAGAGTTTAGAAAGAAGATTTTCACTTTACTAATAAGGAATTTAAATTGAGTTCCTTCTTCATTTGTCTACAACAAATTGAGAGACTAATATACCTATAGATGTGGCTAATCATTTTTTGAATTGGGTTCAACTTGATTTGATGAAAAAAGAATCAACCACTCTTATATGTCTATACTTATGAAATAGTCCGGTGAACTTTACTTTGTCAGGGGTGCATTATTTTTGTTTCATTTTTACTTCCTTATGTTGTGGGAGTTTGCAGGGCAGCCTTATTCTTAAACCGTAGTGATGTTAATTGTGGTTACATCCATAAGTAGCTTGGTCCATCTTTATTCCATTTCATATATGTCTGAGGATCCGCATAGCCCTCGATTTATGTGTTATTTATCCATTCTTACTTTTTTTATGCCAATGAGTTTCTTTTTTTTTCATATGTTATGTTTTCTTCTAATTAAAATAAAAATTGTTAAAAGTTTTCTGGTATGAAAAAAAAAACAAAAAAGTATGTGACACTAAAATTAAACTAGGTTCCTGATAGATCAGATAAAATTGTAAATACCCTCTTTTTCTCATCGAGATATAGAACAGCATATAAGTTATCATGCTAGCATATCCACCATTTGAGTCTCCAACAATTATTCCAATAATTACATATCCAATTTGACCTATGGACGAATGCGCAAGCATACGTTTCATGCTTGTTTGGGTAATAGCAATGAGATTCCTGGATGGGAGGAATCCATCTCCCAGTGTGAGGTCGGAACTCACACCTGTGTCATCCCACCGAATGCTACCCTTAACGGGGATGTACACATATATGGTACCTCCAAGAATAGCAGGAAACCATCTGAACTATTCCCTTGGCCTAGGGGATCATCATCACCCCAGGATCGTCATCACCCATGAGCCAGCCATACTAGGAGGAAACCATCTCCTAGGGAGGTCCATATCTATCTATTGGCCAACAGATCTATCTCATCACAATCACAATCATATCCCAGCATAATCCAATTCATCACAGATCAAGCACAGAGGCATACATTCATCATCACTAGAATGCAGATATCCATGCATGCATTATGAAATGACCACAACTCCCCCGGAGTGTGGTGTGGCACACAAGATGGGAATCATCCCCAGGGACACTGAACTTACCTGGAACAATGTCGCTCTGTGGTCTAGTCCCTGCTATGTGGCTCCCGCCACCAGTAGTAGCACAATCACGGCCTATTTAAGGCATATACAATTTCATATCAATCTCAAGACCACAGACATCAATCACAGATCAAGCATATCATAACAGAATTCCCCTATCCTAGGGTTCATTACAAGTCTAGCCCCTCATTAGGCTTCTCTCAGACCATACAAGGTCCACATGACTGCCTATCAATCAATTGAGTCCTCACAGACTCAATGCAGTCTCATGCTCAATTGTCATTGGAATGGCCTCAGTCTCAACCAAGGCCCCATTCCATTAGCCTCACAGGCTCAATACAACATCTACAAGGCTCTGGTATATCAGATGACCAGTACAAGTGACCATAGCACAGGTCACACAGGTATCACAGAGCCAAACTCAAAGTTATCAGAATCAAAAACTGAAAGCTAATCCTTCATCACTAACTCGCTCTGAGCAAGTTTCTCTACTGGATCCTGGGCTAATTCCAGCCCCAGATGAAATGGGTCACTATTCACAGGAACCCCCAAAACCCAAATTAACCAGAGAAACTCGAGTTTCTTACCTCACACTGTGGGTCTGCGCCAAACTCAAGTTCTCATAAGGTTTCTCTTGAGAATCCCAACTCTCACTCACAAGGGGTTTCAAAACAAAAGGATGAAGGATTTCAACTTTCTAATCTGTTCAATCAAGGTTATAGGTCTCAGGAAAGTGTTTAGGACTCACAACAAGGTTCTAGGAAGCTTGGAAACTCATCAATGGAGGTCCTGGGCGTTGGGAGGAAGAAGAAGAGGTTTTCCTCTTCAGAAAACGCGATCTGCCCTTTATACTCGGCCTGCCCGACTTCTGGCGCCATCAACGCCAGCTCCGACGCCACCAGCGCCACTATGTCGGTCAGTCTGGCGCTCTTAGCGCCACTCCCACGCTCCTGGCGCCGATGTCCAGAACCTGTGGCGCCACCAGCGCCACTCCCGCGCTCCTGGTGCCGCGTTCTAGAAACACTGGCGCCCTTAGCGCCACATCTGGCGCCACCAGCGCCAACTACCAGAAACTCTGGCACCCTTAGCGCCACACCTGGCGCCACCAGCGCCGGCTGGGGAATCTGGCGCTCCTGGTCGCCAACTCTGGCGCCCTTGGCGTGAACCTCCAGAGATACTGGCGCTTCCAGCGCCGGTCTGGCGCCCTTGGCGCCACATGCCAGAGATCACGGCACCAACAGCGTGGATCCGGCGCCCCAGGCGCCAGCTTCCAGTTGGTCTGGCGCCATCAGCGCCGCATGTAATATCTGGAATTTTAACCATGTGTTTAAGCCTAGATTAAGCCGGATTAAGCATAAGATTAAGAATTATAAATATGCTTTGGAATCCTTTGAAGAAAGCTTAAGAAAATGGTTGAGAAAAGAAGGAGAAAACAGTTTCGAACATCTCACGCTAACAGCGTGAGATGCCACGCTAACAGCGTGGACTGGCCGAG
>PYAF01003085.1:63595-77929 GCA_007407185.1 Glycine tomentella
CACCTTAGGCTAGAGGACATGAGCATGTGGCTCAGATACCTTATATTTTGTTTTAGTTTTGTTGTGATGTACCCTGAAGGGATATTTGTACAGTTTTGTATCGTACAGAGAAACTTTGATGTATATTCACCATATTATAGTGTACAGTGCTGTACAGATGACATTTGATGATGTCACTATTAGTATTAGCTTCCAAACTACTTAAACTCTGATTGTTTATCTGCTTGATTGTGGTGTATGTTTGGTAATGACCCTGATTAGAAATTGGGGCGTTACACCACACCCTTAACAGGGTTTTCTAATCTGAATCCCCGCGCGACGGCGCGGGGTTAGGCGCCGAGAATGAGGGTCCTTACAGTTTGTTTGGGGAATTTAGTGAACACAAAACAAGAAAAGACTTTCATTGTTTCCTTGTACACTTTTGAAAACTAGAAGCAGTGATAATAATGTGGTATTTTGTAATTAAAAGTGAAAACAAAAATTGTTAAAACATATCAAACAGTCCCTAAGGTTCATACTGATATTTTCACCATGCATGGGCCTGTTTGCTTTTAACTCGGTTGTAGAGATGGTGATCCATGTTGATGTTGGTGTTGTCTCTCCTTTAAAAGACTGAATACACTGTAATTTGAGGACCCTTAATCTGTATAGATTGTGGATATTCCTTTTGCCGAAGCTTATTTCAGGACCAATTAAAGACCCTTAATCCAAAGGTTAGAATTTCCAACTAATAGAAAAAATTGTATTATCAATGAAAAAATCTTAAGTGATTTCTATATTTAGAAAAATGCTGATGAAGTGAGTTTATGATTAAGTCATGATATTTAAAAGAATTAGTCCTTTGTTCTAGGGATAAAGTATATTTTAATGTTAAGACATGTAACACTTAGATATAAGGAATAATTTCTCTTGTTGGTTGATACTAATTTGTATTAAAATTAATTTAATTACAATTAAAATGATAACTTGTGTTATCATTAATTTTAATTTAAATAAAAAGGTAATTTATATCACAATTAATTATATTACTATTGAAAAAAGTAATGTCATCCTTACATAATTTGTATCATAATTATTGGATTGAATAATTAAGGTAATTTTGGTTTTATTATACTCATTTTGGTATTGCTATTATTCTAAACTATGATGCCAAGAGGATTTTGCTAATATATCTTCTGGAAATTGGTTTGTGTAATTTTCTGCACACACTGCCAAATTATATACTGCGGAAAGTGTTACCATATGTTTTGGTTGGTTCATCTTTCTTTTTTCTTCATTATTTTTTATACCTGGTTTCTGGTTAGTTCATTTATATTTGGAAAAGCTCACTTTGGGCCATATGATCATTGCTATGTTATGTACAAATATTAATTAATGCATTTGCAAATTGTTGTATACCATGTGTTACTCAGCTGGGTTGTTCTCTTGACTTTTAGGTTGAAAAGCTGAGAAAGGATTCACTAGTTAACTGTGCCAAGATCAGTATGTGATAGCTGGTGATAGTGACTTCTTTTCCATTTTGGTATGTTTGCAATTGCATTGGCTTTAGAGGAAAGGTGTTCAAATATTTCTTGATTTCATTAGTTTCTAGTGTGTGTTGAATGTGTAAAATTGTTTATTGTTGATCATATTTTAATTGAATGTGTAAAAAGGTTGGTAAGTAGTATTCCTCTAAGGTGAAGTTAAAATTGATTTTTGGTTCTGATTGCATGAATACATAAAGAGTGACTATAGCAATTTGGATCCTCAGCAACATTATTTCCTTTTAGTATGGACTTATAAGACATTATGCTTAGTATGGACTTATAAGATTTTGTTCTTTTATATGTTGTTTTCTTTGAATTAGTTAAGTTGTTTGAGATTAATGAATTTTAATATTTCATCAATTGAATGCATGTTTTAGATGTGAACATTGTAGCAAATATTTACTTATATATTGATGAATAACAAACAGGTTAAAAAAATTTATAAATATTTAAAAATGATTTTTTTTAAAAAAATTATAATTTTCGACGGATTTTTCTGTCGATAATGTCCCACAGGTTGTTTCAAACGGATTTGTTCCGTCACAAAATTTTCCATAATTCTCATAAGCCACGAACTTTCCGACGGATTTTTTCCGTCGCAACATTTTCCATAGATGCTTTCCGACTGATATTTCTGTCGGTATCATTACCGACGGACGTAAAAATCTGTCGAATATCTTTCCTACGCCCGTTTTAGCGACCGATTTTACTCCGTCGGAAATATGATTTTATTGATGGAATTAAGGCATTAGCGACGGAATTTTTCCGTCAGAAATCTTTTTTTTTTTGTAGTCTCACATTGCCTTACTCGGTCATCTTTGCTAATAATATATATCAAAATGAATGTGTATGTAATAATAATATATAATATATTTGATAAAACATAAGTTTTTTTTTAAGTGTAGGTGATGTATTACTTTTTATTTTCTATACTGTTTAAAGGTTCTTATTTTATAAAATATTTTCCTGACAATAGTTTCCAGGAATTTTATAACTTTCAAATTTTATAACTTGTGATAATATTATTTAATCAATTATTGCATTATTTTCCATGCACAATAAATTATTCAAAAATTCATCATTACTTTTTTATTGTAAATAAATATTAATTTGGAATCTTTGTTAATGTTTTGTCTATGAAAGTTCATTATTATTTATTAAATAGTTAAGGGTTTCAATTTTCATTAAAAAATGAAATGAAATTTTATTATATTTTCATTTCATAAAAAATGTATTATTTAGTTTGGTCAACCAAAAACTATATACTACTTTGTTTTCTTTTTTAAGTATAAAGTACATTCTGCGACTATTCTAAATTTCTAGTATAATGATTTATGAAAGAGAATTTGGGAAATGGGATACTGGTACTCTGGTGGCAGTAGCGTTAGCACGGATAGGGATAATAGAAGAAGCTACAGGTTTCACTTTTAAATGTTAAAATGGGAAAAAATAATTCTCTCCCAGGGTATCACAAACATAGTGTCTGTTTTTGTCTCTTACTAAAAAATATGTCAATTGGAGAAGAGTCAAACTAGTTTTAAAAAAATGGTAAATTATAGTATTTATTCATTTTGTTAATTTACCCTTTGCTTTTTTATACTTCTTTTTAATTTTGCTTTTAATATTTTCATTTGTTTACTTTTTACTTTTTGTTGCTATATATTGATATTTATATTTGTTAATTATTGAAGTTTTTTATGTTTATCATATTTGTTCATCAAAAGGAAGGAGAGATTATCTTTTATGATTTAACTTATTATCATATTTGTCACTTATGATTTAACTTATTATCATAAGTTTTTGTTATTTCTTCTAAAATGTATGATTTTGACTAAAATAATCTTTTCATTTGAATTTTACATGATAAGGTGTGTGAAGATAGAGGTAATCACAAGTAACCTTAATAGGACTCTGCTGCAATTAGGGCCCTATTTGGACTGTTTTATGTATCTTCACTTTACTTGTCATGTGAAAAACTGACATGAGGGTCTATTCTTATATATCAAAATACATGAGTTTGTTTTTTTATTTTCCTCTGTCCTTTATTTCCCTATTTGAGATTCTTCCTTAGGTGATTAAATTACCTTACGTGCTAGCATGTTAGGCTCCATAATAAATTACATATATGCATATTTCAAATAAAAAGGTACCATTAGAATTCATTACTTTGTTTTAAATTTTAGATTTATGACAAATTTATGTTATGATGCTCCTCTGCCATCTTTAAACTATTTAGCCATTGGTTATTCCAATTCTACACCAAATTTTGTTTTGAATTATTATTATGCAACTATCTCAATCTATGAAACCATTTATACTTGTTTTTTTAAAATTAAATATACATGTGTCACCTCTCTCACATAACATTCAAGGTTTTTTTCACCTCTCTACAGGGATTTTTTTGTCTTAAATATACTTTTTTTTACAGGTACTTGTAGGTTGCTGCTATATTGTAAGTGCTTGGTTTATAAGGATGTTATAGATTTATTTTATTTGGCTTTGATAAATGGAAAATTTTAAACTTAAGAATTATGCTCTCCAAAAATAAATTATACTGGTAAAGTGTGCTTAGTTTTAAAATCAATATATACACATTAAACCTATGAATAAAATTATTGTCTATATATATACATATGTAAGCAAAGCACTTTAAAGGTTGAGACCATAGTCCCACCAGCCACCAACCCTCCATGTATTAATTTCTCATTAAATTACCCAAGAGCTAATTTATGTCCTTGTGTTACATGATGTTCCTTCAACTTTTTGATTGATGTTAAAGTTAATTATAGGTTGAACGATTTTCTCTTTTAGTGTGGTGGTATTGAATGATTATACATTCTGTAGGTCATTGAGAAAAACCTTTCAAGTTGGATGCTCTTGTATCTGGAAGTGTTACTGCAACTGAAGCTGCGACACTTACTTTTATGGTATTGTTACTGTTTTATTCTAACCTGCTGAAAATTTACATAAACTACAATATATTTGGTAAATTGGTAATAATTGTAGCTTCAATGGCCATGCATTTTATCCTAGAAACCAGATGAACATTGTATCACTAATTTTTCCAATTCCTATTGAGAGTGGAAATTTTTAGAGTAAACACCTAATTTGGTGATATTGTGGAAGCCAATTTAGTTTCATGAGAGATCAATTGTCAATTAATTTTGTTTCTAACACTGGCCCTACTAGAAACTTTTGTCCCAACATTGCCAATCAGTTATTTTCTCCTCTAAATTGAATGAATAGTGCAGATTTGGTTTCTATAGAATCCTCAGGGATCAATTTGATTAATGTGTAGAACAGTTAAGAATAGAAATTGTTGAATTTTTTATGTGTGGTGGTATCTTAGAAATAGGAAGAAAATTTAGGAATTTAAAATGATTGCAGGGGGCGGGCTTTCATGTTTTTGGTAGGCTTTCTTTCCTATATATAATGAGCAAAGCAAACACTGAGTTTTTTTTGTTGGATATAGGTGGGGCATCATGAAGAGTGAACGAATTTGATTCAGAAATGTGTTTTGAGCTTTCAACATTCTTGAAGTGCCTTGAAGTTTTGTAAATGAATCAAGTGTAAGAGAAAGGCAATATGTTGATCCTTGCATTGCATTCATTCATCCATTAACAAGCTTAAATGGTTTTCATTAAAACATCAAAGCTTTTATCTTTTTAGTTAAGGATTTAATCTGATTAAAAGGTTTTTGGAAAAATGATTTTTTACTATTTTAATCGATTACTTAATGGTATAATCGATTATTTTGTTCCTCGTTCAATATAGAAAAACCTTCATGAACAACTTAATCGATTACCTATCAGATTAATCGACTATTTGGCCTTTGATTGAAACTGAACTGCTTTGCTAAATGTTTTAATCGATTACTGACATAGTGGAATCGATTACATAGTTGAAACCAGATTTTAAGTTTTGCTGGAATAATCGATTACCATCATCCATAATCGATTACATAGTTCATTTTGAAAATTCTAATTTTCTGACTTAATCGATTACCAAAACTAGTAATCGATTTCATAGCTCATTTTGTGAAACTGAACTTTCTGCCTTAATCGATTACATCTCGGTTTAATCGATTATTTTGCTCGTTGTTGAACTCAAAAACCTTCTTGAACATTTTAATCGATTAAGTGATAATTTAATCGATTACATAAGCATTTTAATCGATTATTTGGCGCATTTAATTGATTACAATTAGTTACAAAATCTGTTATAAATAAGTTTGAAGGCTTGGCTTGTTTTCTAACTTGACCACTTCTTATTTCTGAGTATACACAAGTCTTCTAAGTCTTTCAAAGTGATTTTCAGGGTTCTATTACTTCTTGCTTCATTCAAAACATTCATGGGTCTTTGAATGATTCTTGAGCAAGAAACTTTTCAAGGTTAAGGAAAAGCATGATCTAATTTTGATTGCTATTCAACCTGACTTGGTAACTCATGTGCATTACATTCATTGGATCGTCAAGTTGTCTCTCTCCTTAATCTTTGTTTGTAATTTCGTTTTAAATTTCTGTTGAAATTGGCTATTGTAAGTGGGTTCTTCTTGCTTGGGTCTAGAGAAGGGTTCTCTAGCTAAAGAACAGAGTAGTCCTCTCTGGTTCTTGCTCTTTAGAAGTCCAATAGGGTTTTAGATTTCTATTCTTTATCTAGTGTTGATAAATAGAGGTTTTGTAAAAGCTTGTAAGAACAAAAATTGATAATAGTGGAACTCTAATTCAGTGTGAATTAGAAGAAATTGGATGTAGCTTCTGTTGTGAAGTGAACCAATATAAATTGCTTGTGTTTTTGTTTCTCCATCTCTATTACTCATCTTGTTCAATGATTCTTTAATTCATATTCATTGTCCAACAAGTTCTGTTTTAAACAATTGATTTCTTGGGGCTAAGTTATTTGATTGATTAAAATGATTTCTTGGTTTTGAAAGTGATAAAAATCCTAAACTCTTATTTGAATTAATTTTAAAAATACCAAGGTATTAACCAATTCACCCCCCTCTTGGTTATTGTGAGTATTCCTATTATTTTCAATTGGCATCAAGAGCTGGTTCTTGAGAGTTATTCAAGATCACTATCTTTTCTTCAAAAAGAAAAATGAATACCTCACAAATTACCTTCAAAGAAGGTGTTTCTCTCAATCGTCCTCCGATATTTGAAGGAGAGCACTTCAGTTTTTGAAAAAGTAGAATGAAAATCTTTATTCAATCAAATGACTCAAGTGGTTGGAATGCTATAGAAAAGGGTCCTCTGATTCCTATTAAAACTGTTGGCAATGAAATGATTTCCAAAGAATGGGATGAAATGACAGATGCTGAAAAGAGAGTTGTCCAATATGATTTTAAACCTAAAAATATGATTACCTCTGCACTTTCTTCTGATGAGTTTTTTAGAATAGTGAGATGCGCATGTGCAAAAGAAATGTGGGAGATGCTGGAAATAACTCATGAAGGCACTGAAGAAATGTGCAAAAGAAAGCATGCCTTGATCCATGAGTATGAGATGTTCAAGATGAACACCACAAAAAACATTTCTCAGCTACAAACAAGATTCACTCATATAGTCAATCATCTTCTGGGTCTTGGGAAGATCTTTGATGCTAAAGAATTAAACATCAAGATCTTGAAGTGTCTCACAAGACCTTGGCAACCAAAGGTGACAGCAATCAAGGAATCAAAAGATCTATCCAAGATGTCCATCGCTGCACTATTTGGTAAGTTACTTGAATATGAGCTTGAAATGTCTCAACTAACTTGTGCTGAAGATGCAGAAAAGAAAAATAAAAGTATTGCATTAAAAGCTGCATCATTAAAGTCTGAAAAAGTGGAAGATTCAAGTGAAGAGGATGAAGAGGACAACATGAACTTGATTGTCAAGAAGTTCAGCAAGTTCTTGAGGAAAAATAAGAACAAAAAGTTCACAAAGAACAACAACAACAACAACAAAAGGATTGACAACAATTTTACTTGTTTTGAATGTAGAAAACCTGGTCACATCAAATTAGAATGTTCAATCTTTTTGAAAAAACAACAAGGTGAGGAATGAAGGAAAATCCAAAAGAGCCTACATAGCTTGGGAAGATAATCAGTCAACAACTTCAGAATCTTCAACTGAAAATGAAGAAGTAAACATGTGTCTCACTTCCACAATCAATGAAAAAGATGATGATCTATCAATTGATGGAAATAAGGTAAATTCTGAACTTGAACAAGCTATTAATGCTTTCCAAGAAATGCATGAAGAAGCCCAAAAGCTTGCAAAATCCAATAACAAGCTCAAAGGAAATCTTAGATGGCATGTTGCAAAGATTACTTAATTGCAAACTAAAATTTGCAACTTGAAAGAAGAAAATGAAAAACTTGTTTCAAGTTACAAACTAAATGGATGTGTATGTGCTTCTTCTTCTACTACTGTCAACAAATACAATTTGTTGCAAAAGGATTTTGATGAGTACAAAAGAAGTCAACAAGAAAAATATATGTTGCTTTTATCCAAGAATAGTTATTTAATTGATCTTTTGAGAAAGCTGTACAAAAGGAAATGCTACTTGGCTGAAATGTTAAGTGTGCAAAAGTATGCTGGAGATACTTCTGGTTTGGGGTACAAACAAGGTTCAAAATCTTTTGGAAAAACTGTATTTGTGCCTCCAAAATAGAAGAATCAAAAGAAGTTCAAAAACTCAAAGATCAATCAAAATGCTTTCTTGAGAAAATCATCAAAATCTGTAACATGCAACTATTGTATGGAAAAAGGAAATACATCTTACAAATTCTATGCTAGGAGATTCTATGTGCCTAATGGAGATTGCATTTGGGTTCAAAAGAAAAAGAAAGCTGCTAACCCCTATGGACCCAATCTCAATTGGGTACCTTCCTTTATAAATTGATTTGATTTTTGCAGGTATGTCTAAGAGTTAGATCCTCATTATGGTACCTTGATAGTGGATGCTCTAGACATATGACGGGTGACATGTCTATGCTTACAAATATAACTCTTAAAGATGGAGGATTTGTCACTTATAGAGATAATAACAAAGGTAAGATCATTGGAGAAGGCAACATAAGAGATAGCTTCAAAACCAAAATCAAAAATGTTCTTTATGTTGAAGGGTTGAAGCATAATCTTTTAAGTATAAGTCAACTCTGTGATAAAGGATTTAAAGTCTTATTCAATGAGAATTACTGCATGATTTGTGATGGGCAAAGTGGTGAAGTGATTCACATAGGTAAAAGGAAAGGTAACATTCATTTACTTTCAATTGATCATGCATTCTTTCACAACACTTCATGTCTAATAAGAGAGATTGATGAATCTTGGCTGTGGCATAGAAGGGCTAGTCACATTAACATGCATCATATGAATAAGCTAATTAAAAAGGATTTAGTAATTGGTTTCCCAAACTCAAATTTGAAAAGGACAAACTATGTGATGCTTGTCAAAAAGGGGAAACAAATCAAAAATTCTTTTCAAAGTAAAAATATTGTTTCCACCTTTAGACCCCTTGAATTACTTTACATTGACTTGTTTTGTCCTTCTAGAACTATGAGTTTAGGAGGTAATTATTATGGACTTGTCATTGTAGATGATTACTCTAAATTGACTTGGACTCTGATTTTGAAATCCAAAAGTGATGCTTTCCATGCTTTTAGAAAAATGGCCAAGCTTGCTCAAAATGAAAAAGGTAGCAAAATTATCTCAATAAGAAGTGATCATGGTGGAGAATTCCAAAATGAAGATTTTGAAAAATTTTGTGAGGAAAATGGAACTAACCACAATTTTTCAGCTCCAAGAGCACCTCAACAAAATGGTTTTGTGGAGAAGAAAAACAGATCTCTTGAAGAAGGAGCTAGAACTCTTCTTAATGAGACAAATTTGTCAAAATATTTTTGGGCTGATGTTGTAAGTACAGTTTGCAACACTTTGAATAGATTACTTATAAGGCTTATTTTAAAGAAAACTCCTTATGAGCTATACAAAGGTAGAAAACCAAACATTTCTTATTTGAGAGCTTTTGGTTGCAAGTGTTTTGTTTTAAACAATGGTAAAGAATCACTAGGAAAATTTGATGTTAAAGCTAATGAAGCAATTTTCCTTGGATATTCATTACATAGTAAAGCATATAGAGTTTTTAATAAAAGAATTATGTGCATGAAGAATTTGTACATGTGATTTGTGATAAGTCTAATCCCTCAAAAAGAGGAAAAGAAGTGTGATGCAGATGCAGGTCCTATGGAGGAATTTATTCAGCTTAATGATTCCATAAATAAGGAGAAAGAAGAACCAAGTGCTTAAATGAAACCATAAACACCTGTTCAAGAGCCAAAAAATTGGAGAACAACAAGAGATCTCTCATTACTAGATCTTCATTAAGAAATCGATGTTGAAATATGGCTTTTGTTTCTCAAATTGAACCTAAGAATATTGATCAAGCCTTAATTGATGAACATTGGATGCATGCCATGCATGATAAGTTAAATCAATTCAAGAGAAATGAAGTTTGAGAACTTGTTCCTAGACCATCCTCTCTCAAACCTATTGGTACAAAATGGATTTTTATAAATAAACTTGATGAGAGTGGAATCATAGTCAGAAATAAAGCTAGATTGGTTGCAAAAGGTTACAACCAAGAAGAAGACATTGACTATGAGGAAACCTATGCTCCAATTGCAAGATTGGAAGCCATTAGGTTATTGCTTGCATATGCATGTTTAATGGATTTTAAACTTTTTCAAATGGATGTTAAAAGTGCCTTTTTAAATGGATCCATTGAGGAGGATATATATGTTGAACAACCTCTTAGTTTTATTGATTTTAAACATTCAAACTATGTTTTTAAACTTAAAAAGGCCCTTTATGGTTTAAAACAAGCTCCTAGATCTTGGTATGAAAGATTAAGCAAATTTCTACTTGAACAATCTTTCACAAGAGGTCATGTTGACAAAACCTTGTTCATCAAAAGGCATAAGAATGATATTTTATTGGTTCAAGTATATGTTGATGATATAATTTTTGGTTCAACTAACCATTTGCAGTGCAAGGAATTTTCTTCAGCTATGCAGGAAGAATTTGAAATGTCAATGATGGGAGAATTAACATTCTTTCTTGGACTTCAAGTGAAGCAAATGAAGAATGGGACATTTCTCAAACAATCCAAGTATTGCCTTGAAGTGACCAAAAAGTTTGAAATGGAGAAAAGTAAAGATGCTGCAACTCTAATGGCAACATCAACCTATCTTGATTCAGATGAAAATGGAAAGAGGGTTGATGAGTCAAAATTTAGAGGAATGATTGGATCATTATTGTATTTGACAACTAGTAGACATAATGCTAAGTGTGTGCTTGTGTGCAAGATATCAAGCAAATCCCAAAGAGTCACACCTAACAGCAGTCAAAGGATCCTCAAATATCTCAAGGCAACACCAAAAGTTGGTCTTTGGTATCCTAAAGGT
Source organism: Glycine tomentella (assembly GCA_007407185.1). Classification (NCBI taxonomy): domain Eukaryota; kingdom Viridiplantae; phylum Streptophyta; class Magnoliopsida; order Fabales; family Fabaceae; genus Glycine; species Glycine tomentella. The sequence goes on from PYAF01003085.1 coordinate 74,573, forward strand.
GCATCAATTAATATTATTTGTTATTCTGATTCCGACTTTGCAAGATGTAAGTTAGATAAAAAAAAAGCACTAATGGAACTTGTCATCTACTTGGAAGTTCATTAATCTCATGGCATTCCAAGAAACAATCTTGTGTTGCTTTGTCAACTGCTGAAGTTGAATATATCTCAGCTAGAAGTTGTTGTGCACAAAGTCTATGGTTGAAGCAACAATTACAAGATTTTGGAGTTGAGTTGAAAGAAATACCTTTGCTATGTGACAACACAAGTGCTATCAACATTTCAAAGAATCCAATAATGCATTCAAGAACCAAGCATATTGAGATAAGGCATCATTTTCTCAGAGATCATTTTTAGAAAGGTAATATCGAAATTGATTTCATTGACACTCATAATCAATTGGCTGATATATTTAATAAACCATTGGCTAGAGATAGATTCTATGCTCTTAGTATGCTAGGAATCTTGGATGAATCTAATCTATGTTAGCTTGAAGGTTGTATGCCTTTTGAATGAGAAATGATTTGTCATTTGAATCCATCATCACAAAAGCTTAAAATTTCCAAGTTGTGCTGCATAATTCTGTTTTATCTGGTATTTTTTCTGTAATAATCGATTAAGTATCATATTAATCAATTAAAATCACTTAAATCATGATTTATAATGAAATATGAGCTTATGTAATCGATTACATAAACTAAATAATCGATTATTCTTCTCAGAAACACATTTTCAGAAAATTGAATTTTTCTGTGTTAATCGATTAAGCATCAAATTAATCGATTACAATGATCAAAAATCCTTTTACAAAGTAAAAATTCATTAGAATAATTGATTACAACGAATGGTAATCGATTAAATTACTGAGAATCAGTTTTTCAAATTTCAAAACTTCCTGGAATAATCGATTACATGTCAAATTAATCGATTACACAAGCCTCAACATGTTTCTGAAATTTAAATTTTTCTGTGATAATCGATTAAATCATAAAATAATCGATTACACTTCATCTTCTACATGTGAATTTTACAGAAATAATCGATTACATTACGAATTAATTGATTACTATATCTGCAGTAAGTGATTTTGCTTACGAATTAATCGATTACACAAGGAAATAATCAATTATTCATGGAGTTACTGCAAAATCTGACAGATTTTCTTGGAAATTGTAACTGTCCAACTCCCACCTAATTCAAATTTGTATCCTCTGCAGTGATTTAATTCGTACTAATTGCTCTTTAATTCAAAATTCAAATACTTGGAGCCTAAAAATCTCTATAAATACAGCCTATTGTTTAAGGAAGAAATCACACCATTCTCTTTCTTATCTTTCAAACACCTCTGTGTTTTTCTTATGTTTGAGTTTAGTAAATTTGTCCTTGAAATGTCTACCTCTAAGAGAGTTAAGACCTCTAAGAGAAAGGCTGGAGAAACCTCTAACACAATTTTTAGTAGGTTGGATCATTGGTTCCCTGCTGAAAGGGACAAAATGACATATCTCCAATTCAATGCCACCAAACTGGTGTGTCCCCCCAAACACCTAGAATTAGATTGGTTCATTAGGGAAGGCTTCCAATTCCCTGCTTTTCTTGAAACTCAGGGATTGAGAAAGTTTGTGCAGATGAAGGGTACATTCTACCCTGAATTGGTAAATGTGTTTTACACCTGTGCCAAAGGTTCAATGGATGGGATACTTAGGTTCCAAGTGAATGGGGTGGCCATGGAAATAACTCCAGAAGTATGGGAAGTTGTGGTTGGTATTTCCTTTGAAGGAGAAAGGAAGTTTGAGGAAGAAGCTGAGGGGTATAATAGGGTAGAAACCTATAGGGGAATATTGATTGATCCCCAAATGAGGCTAAAGCTTAGGCTTAGCACTGGCCCCATGACCCATGAAGACAGACTTCTTCATTATATAATTACTTACATTCTCACTCCTAGAGCCACAAACCATGCTCAAGCCAATGATGATGACCTGCAACTTGTGTATGGTCTCAAGAATTCAATTCAAATGAATTGGATTCTCATTCTTGAGGAAATTATGCTAAAGTCCAAGAGGCTTATGAACTATCATTTTCCCTATGCTATGCTTGTCTCTAGATTCATAGACTATTTCAACATAGATGTTTCTAATGAAGTGGTATTACACCCCTGACATCTGGGAAGCAGTTGCTGGTGTTACTTGTGAGGGAGCAAGGAGATTTGAGGAAAAGCCTGATGGATACAGCAAGATGGACACCTACAGAAGCATGCTGCAGGATCCACAAATGAGGCTTAGAACAAGAAGACTTAGCACTGGGCCAATGACAGCAGAGGACAGGTTGCTCGATTACCTAATTACCTACATCATAACACCCAGGGGTACCAAACATGCCCAAGCAACTGATGAGGATCTTCAATTGGTTTATGGGCTCAAGCATCACATTCCTATGAACTGGCCCCTGATTTTGGAGGAAATCATGCTTAAGTCTAAGAGGTTGGTTAACTACCCATTCCCATACCCTGTGTTTATTTCTAGGCTTATTGATCATTTCAACATTGATGTTGAAAATGAAGTCATAGACAACACTCTCTCCTACAACAGTCAAATTAAGGAGAAACATCTAACTAAGATGGGCATGAGAAAGATACCCAATGGATGGGTTATGGCTGTCCAGATTGGTGCTGCAGAACAAGGAGAAGTGGCAGCAGATTCTGAAGATGAAGGCCAACAAGATCAACCACAGCCTAGACAGCAAGCATTCTCTGACTTTGAATCTCTCATGATTCAAAAGATGGATTCTATGCTGAAGCTGCAAGAGGACTTCAAGGCTGAGACCCATGAAGCCTTGGAAGAAATCAAAGAGAGGCTGGATGCTATCGAGGCAAACATGGATGATCAAGCATCTGCAGAAATCTAGGATTTATTAGATTTAGATTTTGTCTGATCTGCCTTCTCTGTGTAATGGACTTTGTTTTGTTTTGATTAGATTCAGTGTTTGTCTGATCTGTTAGTAATGGACTATGTTCTATTCTGTTTTCTTTTACATTTTCACTATGTAATGCCCCTATGTTCATTCTATTAATGAAATTATGCATTTCCAGTATTCAATCCATTGTGCCTAACTATTTTTGACTTTTAACAAGCCAAATAGGGGGAGAATAGATTAAGGGGGAGGGGTATCAAACATGTTCTGTTTGTCCCTGTTTTGTGTTTCAATTTCTGCCCAAAAATTGTTTTGTATGCATGCTGGAATTAAGGGGGAGTTAGTGTGTAAAATTGAACCTAATCAATTGGTACTATGCTTAATTGAATTGTTCATAAAGAACATATGCTTTAACACTTGGTCGTTGGCAAGGTATGTTGAAAATTTTCAG
>PYAF01003085.1:78029-90071 GCA_007407185.1 Glycine tomentella
TGCATTCATTCTTGGATTATCAGGTGATATCTTTCCTTGTCTTTGAAGGTGTAAATTGTTTCTTTGAATATTTGTAAAGATAACTCTATTGTAAATGGGTTTCTTGCAAGTGTAGAGATAGTGTTTCTCTAGATTCAGCTGAGTAGTGTTCTCAGTGTGGGTTTTGGTCTCTAAGAGTCTAATAGGGTTTTAGACTTCTAAACTTTATCTAGGGTTGATAAAGAAAGGCTTGTAAAATTGCTTGTAACGATATTTTTGCAATAGTGGAACTCTACTCTAGTGTTGAGAGGAAGAACTGGATGTAGCCTCATAGGGTTTGAGGTGAACCAGTATAAAAATCTGTGGCTTATCTTTCTTCTCTCATAATCATCTCTCAATTACTTTGTTTGTGAATCAATTTCATTGCACAGAATACTATACTCTGTTTTCTATGGTTCTTGAAAAGGGGAGTTGATTGAATATTGATATTTGGTTTTGAAAACAATTTTGAAAGTGATAAAGATCTTGTGGTAACTCTGATTTAAAATTTTAATTGGTCAAGGTTCAACCAATTCACCCCCCCCTCTTGGTTGTTTGAAGTGTTCCTTTGTTTTTCATTTTTGGTTAAGGATTTAATCTGATTAAAAGGTTTTTGAAAAAATAACTTTTTACTGTTTTAATCGATTACTTAATGGTATAATCGATTATTTTGTTCCTCATTCAATCTGGAAAAACCTTCATGAACAACTTAATCGACTACCTATCAGATTAATCAATTATTTGGCCCTTGATTGAAACTGAACTGCGTTGTTAAATGTTTTAATCGATTACTGGCATAATGTAATCGATTACATATGAAACCAAATTTTAAGTTTTGTTGGAATAATCGATTACCATCATCCATAATCGATTACATAGTTTATTTTGAAAATCCTAATTTTCTGACTTAATTCGATTACCAAAACTAGCAATCGATTTCACAGTTCATTTTGTGAAACTGAACTTTCTGCCTTAATCTATTACATCTCGGTTTAATCGATTATTTTGTTCGTTGCTGAAACTCAGAAACCTTCTTAAACATTTTAATCGATTAAGTGATAATTTAATCGATTACATAAGTGTTTTAATCGATTATCTGGTGCGTTTAATCGATTACAGTTAGTTACAAAATCTGTTATAAACAAGTTTGAAGGCTTGACTTGTTTTCTAACTTGACCACTTCGTATTTCTGAGTATACACAAGCCTTCTAAGTCTTTCAAAGTGATTTTCAAGGTTCTATTACTTCTTGCTTCATTCAAAACATTCATAGGTCTTTGAATGATTCTTGAGCAAAAAACTTTTCAAGGTTAAGGAAAAGCATGATTTGATTTTGTTTGCTATTCAACCTGACGTGGTAACTCATCTTCATTATATTCATTGGATCATCAGGTTGTCTCTCTCCTTAATCTTTGTTTGTAAATTCGTTTTGAATTTTTGTTGAAATTGGCTATTGTAAGTGGGTTCTTCTTGCTTGGGTCTAGAGAAGGGTTCTCTAGCTAAAGAACAGAGTAGTGTTCTCTGGTTCTTGCTCTTTAGAAGTTTAATAGGGTTTTAGATTTTCATTCTTTATCTAGTGTTGATAAAGGGAGGTTTTGTAAAAGCTTGAAAGAACCAAAATTTATAATAGTGAAACTCTAATTCAGTGTGAATTAGAAGAAACTGGATGTAGCTTCTGTTGTGAAGTGAACTAGTATAAATTGCTTGTGTTTTTGTTTCTCTATCTCTATTACTCATCTTGTTCAATGATTCTTTAATTCATATTCATTGTCCAACAAGTTCTGTTTTGAACAATTGATTTCTAGGGGCTGAGTTATTTGATTGAGTAAAAACATTGGTTGGTTTTGAAAGTGATAAAGATCTTAAACTCTGATTTGAATTAATTTTAAAATACCAAGGTATTAACCAATTCACCCCCTCTTGGTTATTGTGAGTATTCATATTATTTTCAATTTTGTCATTGTCATTGGAATAATTAATATATTAGAGTAAACTTATACTTTTGTTGAGTGTTCATGCTCAAATTGACTATTTTATTTTTTTGAAAATTAAGCATATGCAACAAAATTTTCCTGAAATATTTTATTTTTTTTTAAAATATATCTAAGCAAAAACCATCTTAGAATCGTTAACTTTTTTTATTTAAAAAAAGGCATTCTAAGACGGTTATCTGGAAAACCGTCTTAGAATGTCACATTCTAAGATGGTTATAGTCTAAGAACCATCTTCGAATGTCCCATTTTAAGACGGTTATATCCTATAACCGTCTTAGAATGTCCCATTCTAAGACAGTTATGAGCAAAGAATTGCCTTAAAATGTCACATTCTTAGTCGGTTGTAGCCTATAACTGTCTTAGAATGTAACATTCTAAGATGGTTCTTTCTAATATCCGTCTTAGAATGATGTCAAAAAAAGAAAAAAAAAATTGAAGACTAATTCTAAGACAGTTCTAGACTAACAACCGTCTTAAAATGGGACATTCTTAGACAGTTCAATTTGTCTTACCTTTCAACGACGTCGGTTACAACAACGGTTCTTGAACCGATGTAGAATGAGTCAAATAACCGACGTAGAAAGCACTGTTTGTAGTAGTGTAAATATGTAAATACGTACGTCAACTACTTCTTTTTGCAAATATAATAAACAGATATTGATATCTAATACGAAAGTCCAAAGTCTCATAAATTAAGAAATTCATGGATTAATTAATTTTAAAGCCTTTCAATGAAATTTTACTTTTAGTCCTCTAAAAATATTTCGATCAATTTTAGTTCTCATAAATTTGGCTATTCCATTCTTAGTCCATGCATTTAACTTATGTTCTGTAACTCAAGAACACGAATGTCCAGCTAGATTACTGGTAATTTGATGTTGGATCAAGCTCTCCTTCAAGGTATTTAAATGAAATAAAATACCTCTCAAGATTATCACTATGCACAAATCTATACACAACCAATGGCGTGATGTGTGTGCACAGTGTGAATGGAAAAAGAGAGCAAGAATGTCTGTGTGTACCTTTTTCGTGTGCAACCATCTCATATTTATATCACACATACCTCTTTGATGGTTGTTAAACGTATCCGAGAATCGCGATCGGGATCTCTAAATGCTTTGATACCATGATCTTCGTAGTTGACAAAGTCCATGTTGTGCATTCAGTTAATATTTCTAAATCACGATCCCTTGATGGGCCTAAACACTAGGCCCAATTATTTATCCATAACAACTTATATCGTTACGTGATGATATAACATCCATAATATGTGAATAATTATTATTGATGTGTGATGGAGTACTTTTAGTTAAATATTTTTCTATCCTTCTTAGCTTATTTGACCTCTCTTGGACCTTTATTTTCCTATTCTAATTCAGTTTTTGTCTTAGGCAAGTAAGTGGGCTTAATTGCTAATTGTAGCGCATTTTCAGATTTTTGCTCACTTAACGTATCTGACTTGTTTAGGGCCTGTAGAGTGCTACCAATCTCTGAATGGAGCGTTCTAGGAATCCCTGGAAAGATAACGAAAAGATCTACAAGTTTGTTAGAAATAGCCAGAGACCAATTCTATCATTTGGAGGGTCATTTTAAGCTTCAAAGTTAGCATCTCTGCACTTGTAATTTTGAGCTGCGAATTGAACTTTTAGTGGTGTAAATAGTAAATAATTAGATTTTTGGGTTTATTTATAGCCCATTCTATTTTCAGAACTTGGTCACTATATGTATTAGTGACTTCATGAAACTTGGACAACACTTCACAATTAAATAAACAAGTTTTATATTTCTTTTCTTTATTTTTTAGAATCAAAAGCTTGTTCTTCATTTTCTCTCATTTGTTCTTCATTGTTCTTCATCTTCTTCATTTTCCATTTTGCTATTCTTCCATTTTTCTGCACTTACTTCATGGGGCTTTCTTTGGTGATCATCACGGAAGGCTAAATCATTAATCAATCCAAGGATCTAACTCAAGCAAGAGAAGAATTGGAGTTCTGGTTCGGTATTTCGAATTCTACTTGAATATTCACCTTCTTCTTCAATTTCTATTATGTTTTCATGATTTTGAATGCATTTAGGATTGAAAGTGAGTTAGGATTATGGATTCATGTCCTAATTTCAAATGATAATCACAAGATTAATTGAATGATAGTTCAGTTAGGATTGTGGTTTCAATTAATTTAGAAGTAGAATCGATTGAACTGCTTCTATTGAGATTGAATGAATGTTCATGTTAGAATCAACTTATGGGAATGATGATGATTCAAATAGCTTGGGTTGGTGAATTGGATTGATGCTTTCTAATCTGTTTTGCTTTACTCCGTGATAATCTTATTAATTTCTGAATTGTTCTTTAATTTTAGTTTGTGTTCTTGCATGTTTTACTTTACGCATACCAACTGTTCAACAAAATCCTCCCTTATTATTACTAATGATTTGAAGCTAGAACCATATTAATTGTGTCTCTGAATCGACCTAGGTTAATTTGTGTTACAAAATTAACTTAGTTAAATTATTTTTGATGCATCTCGACAAAGCATTATCAATGTGATAGTCACGCATAAGTTTCTCGTCCCCTATTTCCCCCTTCTTGTGTGTGCATGGGATTTTACTTCTTCAATGAGGATATACTGATCTTTGCATTTCCTCACAGTGTATCATTTTGTTTGTGCACACATGACTGTTGATTTGAGAGTTTTCTTATTTAAGTTCCACCATTCATTATTTGTCAAAAATAACTACATGTTTCTATTATTAATATTATTGATTCATAGTAAATAGTTGACATTTGCATGCAAGAATCATTTGCACTCTTGCACCATGCATGTATTAGGCTTCGCCTATGAATGTTTTTTTGGCAAACCATCAAATTTGGAGGGCACATCCTGTACTTACAAGGATGAGCAGTTATCAAACTTAACACATAGTTATAACATTATGATTTTGACATATAGATATATATAGCTTATGCTTTTAACATTAATCACATGTCACAAACATAACGGTGTCAAGCCGATTAATTTATCTTGTAAATGGATGCAGCATCCATGGTGGGATGTGAGTAGTGGCAGTAGGAACTGTTCGCTCTTCAGCAACTTCCTCCAGAGACGCTGCTTGCAAAGTCTCACTGCATCATTTTGACACTTTTTTATAATCTTATACAACAATGTTATATGTACGTATACTAGATATAATTGTCCTAGCTAGTATAGGCTGCTGCTTCTCATTATGGTGCGAACTCTAGCATGATAATGCATGTGTGGAGGTGCATGTGTGAAAACTTTTCATATATAGCTACTATGGTAATGTCATTCAATTCCCTTTATAATAATGTTTTATAATTACTGGCTTATATTACTTAATTATAAATTATGATAAATTTGTTAATTTTTATAATATTTATCTTAAAAAGTTATATTTTTCATGATTTTTAATTAGTTGATAATATAAAAATAGTTACACTAATTTATAAAAATTAAACTCATCAACTATTTAACATATTGTTCTAGCAAAAAAGAAACAACAATGTTTAACAGTTACTAGCTTTCTAAAAAGTTCATATTATTATTTAATAACAAATTATTATATATAATAAACTTCTTATTTTTCATCATACTTATCTTACTTATGATTTCTAATTGACTGTTAGTGTATTCGGCTAATATATAAAAATCAAACTCAATAATTAACATTGTATCTAGCAAAAGAGAAATCGGATCTGTATGGGATCTTATGTCGATGTTGACTGCAATGTGGGTGGAACCAAAATAGACTTGGTACTAGAAATTAAGAATCTAATTATTTGTAAAGTTACTATGTCTTTATTTCATTATCCTCTAAATTGTTTTACACTAAATTATGTGGCAGTACATCATTAAAATAGTCAAAATTATGAACTTTTGCCTATCTATAGGTTCTGTAAATTACATTTGGACCATAACACCAAGGCGCTGGTTTTTGATTGCTATTGTCATTTAAATTAACAGACTCGGATGCATACTCGTATAGTAATGATACACGTAAAATTTTTCATTTTAAATTTTGCTCTTATATAAAGGCTCCATTACAAAAGTGTGAAATGAAGAGTCACAACCATTATTTGAAAAATCATCAGTTTAAATTACTAAACAATTACAAATGGGTTTTCGCATCAAAAGTGGATAGTGAGGATAGTTTGTCTAACATGCTTAAAAGGGTATGGTTTTCTAAATTCGGAGCAACAAACATGTTAGGTGGAGAATTCAATGTGTAATTCAATTCACAACTAATAGAATATATCCTTGGAAAGGGATAAAGAGCTTTAAGTGTGACTGAGACTTAGATTAAGAATTAGTCTCATAGTCAATTCTTGGCTGAAATTTTTTTGAATATCTCTAGATTTTTGGATTAAACTTTAATAATAATAAATTAGATGTGAAAAGTCATGTCCCTAGGTGAAGAAGATACTCATGTGAAGAGTCATATCCCTAGGTGAAGAGTTACTCAAGTGAAGAGTCATGTCTTTAAGTTTCTTTAAATTTACATTAGTAGACCATTATAAATAACATCTCATGAAAAGACCAATGTGTGGCTTGACAGACCATTATCTAAATACATCAGAAGTATTCTACCAGAGAAATTGTTGTGTTTGTGTGAGTGCACCAGTGTGTGTGAGGACCTGTGATACCACAAATTGGTATCAATGCGTGAGAAAATGGAGAGTGGGCCAAGTAGTAGTCTGCCACTACCCCGCCTTACAAAGGCTAATTACGAAAATTGGAGTATCCAAATGAAAGCTCTTTTGGGAGCCCATGATAGTTGGGAGGTTGTCCATGATGATTTCGAGGAACCAACATCCACAGCGGGATATATGACAGCGCAGAACAAGACATTGAAGGAGACGAGGTTGAAAGACGAAGGGGCGTCATACATGTTATTCCGGGCTGTTGATGATTCTGGGTTTGAGAAGATCGCTGGTGCAACAACTTCAAAGGAGGCGTGGGACATTCTTGCAAATGTCTACAAGGGAGCCAATCGAGTTAGACAGATTCGACTTCAAACTCTCCGTGGAGAGTTGGAAGGAATTAAAATGAAGGAAGGAGAAGGGGTATCCGGTTTCATCACCTGGGGCTAGACCGTGGTAAATAAACTAAACAGAAATGGAGAGGTGTTGTCCGATGCCAGAGTGGTGGAGAAAATTTTGATGTCTCTCACTGACGACTTCGAGAATGTTGTATGTGCGATTGAGGAGTCAAAGGACCTATGAAACTTCAAACGTTGTTACAGAAGGAGAAGTAAGAGATGAAGGAATTCTGATGATGACTAGAAGTGCGGTCAACCAAGGATCCGAGATGAAATGGTATCTAGACACTGGTGCAAGCAATCATATGTGTGGGCATAAGCATTTGTTCAGTAATCTGAGACAAATAGAAGCCAGACATGTTTCGTTTGGAGATGCTTCAAAGGTTAATGTCAAAGGCCGAGGTACGATTTGTTTCTTGCAGAAAGATGGACGAATTGGGTGCATCCGAGATGTCCATTACATGCCCGATCTAAGAAGTAATATTCTTAGTTTGGGACAACTGATGGAGAATGGCTACTCGGTTCTCATGACAGACCGAGTTCTCCTCTTGAAGGATAAACAAGGACGTTTGATAGTTCGAGTTCAGATGGAGAAAAATAGAATGTTCAAACTAACGTTGAGGAGTGTGCAGGTCGGCTGTTTGCAAACCGAGATGAGTGATGAAGTATCCTTATGGCATCGTCGGTTTGGGCATTTTCACTATGGAGGCCTGGCCGAGATGATGAACAAGAAAATGGTGGATGGGTTGCCGAGTTTGAACTATGAAAAGAGATTTTGTGAAGAACGTGTGCTAAGCAAGCGTGCTAGGAGTCCATTTCAAAAAATGGCCAAATACAAATCTCAACAACCACTAGAACTAATTCATACCGACTTGTGTGGACCCATCTCTCCTGGGTCTCTCAGTGAAAAAAGGTATTTTGTCTCGTTTATAGACGATTTTAGTCGTAAAACTTGGGTGTATTTGCTGGGAGAAAAATCCAAAGTGCTTGAAGTATTCAAGAGTTTTAAGATGATGATAGAAAATGCAACTGGAATGCGAATCAAGTCGATCCGTTCTGACCGAGGTGGGGAGTACACATCAATTGCATTTAAAAGGTATTGCGAGGAGCATGGGATAAGAAGGTTCTTAACTGCACCGTACTCACCACAACAAAATGGAGTAGCTGAGAGGAAAAATCGTACCATTCTTGACATGGTAAGATCAATGTTAAAAATGAAGAAAATGCCTAAGGAGTTTTGGGGGGAGGCCGTACTGTGTGCTATATATGTGCAGAATCGCTGTCTGCATTCCAGTCTGAATGTAAAAACCCCACAGGAAGCATGGATGGGTCAGAAGCCATCAGTAGGCCATTTGAGAGTCTTCGGAAGTGTTGCTTATGCACACGTCCCTGATCAGCAATGAACTAAGTTGGAAGACAAGAGCACGAAATTTATTTTCATTGGATATGAAGAAAAGGCAAAGGGATAAAAGTTGTTGAATCCCAGCACCAAGAAAGTAATAATAAGTCGAGATGTGAAAGTTAATGAAGAAGATGAATGGAAATGGAGCACTTCATCCGAGGTCATCTTAGATCCCGGACAGACGCTTACTCAACAAGAAAAGAAGGAAGGCGGATCACCAAGTTGGATCCCGGCAAGAAGTGAGACATCTGATGAAGACGAGATGAGACAACCCCGAATGAGGAGTTTGCAGGACCTGTATGATTCAACTAATGAAGCTCACCTTATTTGTTTGTTGAGAGATTCTGAAGAAATAACATTCGAAGAGGCAATCCGAGATGAAAAATGGCAAACCGCCATGAATGAAGAAATCAAGGCCATTGAACGAAATGATACTTGGGAGTTGATCGACCTGCCAAAAGGAAGTCAGTCCATTGGAGTTGAATGGGTTTATAAGAAAAAGGTGAATACTGAGGGAGAGGTAGAACGATATAAAGCTTGACTGGTAGCTAAGGGGTATAAACAAAAGGTAGGAATAAACTATGACGAAGTGTTTGCACCCGTTGCAAGAATGGAGACAATCAGACTATTGATCTCGCAAGCAGCGCAGTTTGGATGGTCGATTTACCAAATGAATGTCAAGTCGGCATATCTGAATGGTGTACTTGAAGAGGAAGTGTATCTCGAACAACCCCTAGGGGTACTTGAAAGCCAGAGAAGAAAAGAAAGTGTTAAGATTGAAGAAAACTTTGTACGGACTAAAACAGGAACTGAGGGTCTGGAATACTCTCATTGATGCATACTTCAAGGAGGATGGTTTTGAACAGTGTCCTTATGAGCATGCCCTCTATGTTAAGAAAAACGGAGATGATTTGTTGCTTGTAGCTTTATATGTTGATGACTTGATCTTTATGGGGAATAGTGAAGAAATGGCACAAGAGTTCAAGAAAAGAATGTCAAAAAAATTCGAAATGATTGATCTTGGCCTGATGAGATACTTTCTCGGTTTGGAAGTCAGACAGGACAAAGCCGGAATATTTGTCTCTCAGGAGACTTATGCTAAGGGAATATTGAAAAGATTTAAGATGTCGAATTGTAACCCGGTTTCAACCCCTATGGAACCCGGTTCAAAACTTTCAAAGTATGATGGAGGAGAACGTGTTGATCCAAGAAACTATAGAAGCTTGGTGGGATGCTTGAGATATTTAACATGTACTGGACCGGATCTGTGTTTAAGTGTTGGAATTATAAGTCGTTTTATGGAAGAGCCGAGTTACTCTCATTGGAAAGCAGCTAAAAGGATTCTAAGATATATTCAAGGAACAATCTCTCAAGGACTTCTCTACTCGAAGTCGGAAAGTTACGGGTTAAAAGGCTACTCGGACAGTGACTGGTGTGGAGACGTGGATGATAGGAAGAGCACGGCTGGTTATGTATTCTTCATGGGAAACACAGCTTTTGCCTGGATGTCAAAGAAGGAACCAATTATGACTCTATCAACTTGTGTAGCCGAGTACGTTGCGGTATCCTGGTGCGTTTGCCATGCAGTTTGGTTGAGGAGTCTATTGGAAAAGCTGGGACAAATTCAAGACAGTCCAACCGAGATCCGAGTAGGTAATAAGTCAGCAATCAAGCTAGCTAAGAACCCGGTTAATCAAGAAAGGAGCAAGCATATCAACGTTAGATTCCATTTCATACGAGATCAAGTAAAAGGAAAGAAGATGGAGTTACTTCATGTGGCAAGCCGAGATCAAGTCGAAGATGTTTTCACGAAGCCATTACCGACATTACTGCTGGAAAATTGTAAGAAGATGTTGGGGATGAAAGACGGAAGAAATATTTAAAGTTTATGGGGAATTTTGTTAGATTAAACTTCAATAATAATGAATTAGATATGTGAAGAGTCATGTCCCTAGGTGAATAAGTTACTCATGTGAAGAGTCGTGTCCTTAGGTGAAGAGTTACTCAAGTAAAGAGTCATATCTTTAAGTTTCTTTAAGTTTACGTTAATAGACCATTATAAATAACATCTCATGTAAAAGGTTAATGTGTGGTTTGACAGATCATTATCTAAATACATTAGAAGTATTCTACCAAAGAAATTATTATATGTTTGTGTCAGTGCACCAGTGTGTGTGAGGACCTGTGATACCACACAGATCCACTGGAAAGCCAAGACTCTAACTATTGTGGATACCAAAAAAAAGACGTCATGTAGAGGAGGTAGGGTATTAGTTAGATGGGAAATGAGAGGGGAAGTTGGATTTTAGGTGCAAGAGGGAATGATTCGAATGGAAAAAAATAAAAAAACAATCTATGCTGGAAAAATTCATAGAGGATGTAACTAGTGTGCAGATGAGACAACATTGTATGGATAAATGGATTTGGAAAGGGAACTCTGTTGGGGAATATTCTGTCAACTCAGCATACCGTGTTTGCTGCAACAAAGTAATGTTTGTGCTGAATGCCGATACATGTGCCTTTGGCAAACTCTGGTACCAAGTAACATTTCAGCTGTGGCTTGGAGAATATGGTGATCAACAAAATACAAACAAAAGACAATTTGAGAAAGCGAAACATTTGGGTGGAAGAACAAGACTACTCATATATATACACAACATATTATGTTTACATGCAGATTTTCTTCTTTTTATCGGAATCAATGCTGTGATGTGAGTGGCTAGGAATAGAACGTGGACCTAAACGCCACTTTTTCCAACATTCAGGGGTTTTGGAGAAAAGAAATTCTTTGGCGTGGAGGGGAGACATTGACCGTACTGCCCCTTTTAAAAAAAAAATTTACCTAAATGCCACACCACCGAAAAATTTTACCAGAATGCCACGCCGCGTAATTCGCTAGACTGACAAGCGAATTACGTGATGGACACGTGGCAAGCAATACATAATTCGCTAGGGGGCCCAGCGAAATAGGTGCCACGTGGCAGGCAATGCATAATTCGCTAGGGGGCCCAGCGAAATAGGTGCCACGTGGCAGGCAATGCATAATTCGCTAGGGGGCCCAGCGAATTAGGTGCCCACGTGGAAAAAAAAACAAAAAACTTCGAACGGCTATAACTTTTGATAGGAACGTCCGATGGAGGCGTATGATATGTCAAAACGCTCGAAATTCAGAGGGGAAGCCCTGGGCAACTTCCCAAAGGGGAGTTGGTCCACCATTTTTTCCAAAAAAATGCCTCTAAGTGCCTCAAAATCAAGATTTAAGATTACGAAATGTCCTTCAAATAACCTAACTTTTGATAGGAATGTCCGATGGAGGCGTACGATATGTCAAAACGCTCGTCTCTGAATTTCGAGCATTTTGACATATCGTACACCTCCATCGGACGTTTCTATCAAAAGTTATGGCCGTTCGAAGTTTTTTGTTTTTTTTCCACGTGGACACCTAATTCGCTGGGCTCCCTAGCGAATTATGCATTGTCTGCCACGTGTCACATAATTCGCTGGGCCCCCTAGCGAATTATGCATTGCTTGCCACGTGTCCATCACGTAATTCGCTTGTCAGTCTAGCGAAT
>PYAF01003085.1:96251-114839 GCA_007407185.1 Glycine tomentella
TATATTATTTTATTTAATATATTTTTTATATTTAATATCTTCTATACTTTTATATAATTTTATTTAATATTATCTATATTTTTGGTATATTATTTTATTTAATATTTTTTATAATTTTACTAGTGTTAAGGATTATTATTTATTTTATAAATTAAAAATTAATGCAAAAGACTTAAATTTAAATATAGAAAATATCATTTTTTTCAATATTAGCCATCAACTTATTTGTATGGATAGTTATTATGATTATGTTTGCCAGTTCTACACAATGAGCACTATTTTGTATTATTTTTTAATTTACAAAACAAATAATAAACTTTAAAATTGGTAAAATTATAAAAAATATTAAATATAGAAAATATATTAAATAAAAAATATAGATAATATGAAATAAAATGATATAAAAAATATAAAAGATGTTAAATATAGAAAATATATTAAATAAAATAATATATCAAAAATTTTAAAATATTAAATAAAATCATATAAAAATATATAAAAAATATTAAATAAAACTTAAAAAAATTAAAAATACACTCATTTATTAAATAATGAAATTAAAATTATTTACAATTTTTAAAAAATATACATGAAAAAAATGTGTTTTACAACTTGAAAGTCGTAGAAAAATTTATGTTTTAAGACTTTAAAGTAGTAAGTTATGAAAAAAATTAAAGTGGTAAAATATTTTACAATTTCAATTAAAAAAAAAATAGAACTTGTAAGAGATGTTACGTCTTTTAATTTAGAACTCATAATATCTATTACAACTTATTCTTATGGAGATATTAATTTGAAATTTATCCCTTATGATATTTTTGTCGAAAAAAAATCTATTTATTAATGTCCTCTGAAGTGGATATACATATAAAAAATTTTGACTTAGAATTTCACATTCACTATGCATTGTAATAGGAATCAAGTATATTTTTTTCTCTGTTTTTCATTCAATTGCTGGCCCTCACTTTGTTTTAGTACATTGATTGGAGGTTAGAGGGAAATTTTTGGCCTAGTAGTGAACGAGATTTTAGTATCATCATCATACTCAAATCTTAAAGACTTGACTTAATTTAGCTACCAAATATGCTTGCAAATTATGCTATTGCATTCTTTTCTAATTACCTCACCGCTCTAGCTAATATCGGAATAAGGCCCAATTTATGTTTTTTTTTTTTTATAACAAAAAAGAATGATACCTAATTTATGTCAAACAAAATCTTTTTTATTTCCTGTGTTCTTGTTTTTCATATTATGCATATATCTAAAGAGAAATCTTGCATCCTCTCCATGTGCATAACATAAATATGACGGAAAGCACAGGAGGGGCATTCATAGTCTTGGGTGATGCATTATTAAGTTAGCATAGATAATAATAAAAGCTACGGTCCGAAAAGGTACCTGTGAATCATCTCCATCTCCAACAAGTTGCCCTATATGGGCATGTCTCTCATATCGTTCCAGGACGTTTTCCATGCTATTACAAAAATAACTAAAGTTTATTATTCTATTCACTATATAATTACAACAAAATAAATAAAAATAATATGTAGCTTTAGAAGATGTTGTATGTATATGCTAAGTAGCCTAAAGGTAAACGAGAGGAAATGTGACCACATAACTTGTTTATTTTGAAGATATATATTTTGTCCTTCCAAATCATTCCATGGTCATATAAGACGTGATTGTTTTTCTATTATCTTTAGTTGGCACGAATTTTGAAGTGTCATTTTGTAAGAGTTAACAATTTATTACTTTTGAGAGACCTCAAACATTAAAACAAATACACACATAGAAGTTTGTCATATATATATATGTGTGTGTGGAGGGAAAAAGATATATTAATTAAGTCTTTTGTGCCTTCAGAATGAGCCACTACAGTTCATTTTTGGGGGTATATATACGGTGGAAGAAAGACATAAATAATAATTTCACACAATAACAAAACATAACTTCTTAAAATGATAACACATAAATAACTTTAAAAAAGACAAATGTGACTTAAATAATAAAATAACTTAAATAAATAAAATGCACACATTACATGAACATTTTAAGTTAAATTTCTTAATCCAACAATATTTAACTTAAACTCACGAAACTACAGTTTGCTTCGAGTCCACTAAATCTATAAAAAAAGAGAGAGAGAGATAGAGTTGGTAAATGAGCTATCTTAGAACGTGGTTGTGAACTCAAACTCTTTCGAGTTTAGTAGTTAACTGGAGAGTTTGATAACCATAAAAAAGATCTCCCTTAATTAGAGTATTTAACTCAGTTATATATCCAAAATTTAAATCCAAGACCATTAGTTAAGCCGTAAAAACCTCATGACAGTTAATACATGTGTTTGGTAGTTTGCTTCTTATATTATATATTTTAAATCATGCCTATATATTTTAGCTTGTATTTTATTAATTAATTATTAACGGTATACTCATTTGAGAAGTTGTATTTATACAATAAATTCATATTTTTTTTACAATTAAGAACCAAATAGAAAAAAAGTGAGATAAAATAATTAAGGCTTAAATATGTTAGAGATACCTAAAATATACTTGAATTTCACAACTGATATCTTAAAAAAAATTGTTTCTCATTGGATTCTTGAAATTTCAAAAGTTTTGTGGGAGATCCTTGTCGTTAGTTTCCATCTAAAACGTGATGACATATCTGTTAGTTGGACACGTTAGCAATACACGGATGAAGCAACGTCAAAGGTATCATTGACATGGCATGCCACTTGGATTTTTTTATTTTATATTTAATTTAATAAAATAAAATATTTTATCAATAAACTATTTTACCTTTCTCTTCTCTCTCCTCGATCTTCTTCTATCCCCCACCACCGTGCACCACCGTCTCCACCACCCCCAAATCAGTAGGCACCAAAACAACAGTTTGAAATTGAGACATAAACGTGTTTTCCCTCGGAGTCACATACATCCTTTTGATTACTTGAACATTTGGTTTGCTTGTATTGTTCCTTGTTCATCTTCAATTGTTACACTTTTGGTCCCTTTTTACGTTTTGGCGATTTTTCGGAGAACCAGATTGGAATTCATAAGATCTTAGGTTTTTTGGATTTGGGTGTTGTTAAAGTAGAGATTTTGTTGGGTTTTGGGGATGAATATTGAGGTGGGGTCCGAAGTGATGTGGAATGAGGAAGAGAAAGTGATGGTGGTGGAGGTTCTTGATCGAGGGTCGTTCGATTACTTGGTGGTGAATTCAGTTTCGAATGAGAATCTATTAATGGCGCTTGTGAGCAACAAGAATCTGTAGAACAAGCTATCATATCTCGTGGAGTGCTCTAATGTGTCAAACTTTAGTTGCAACTATGTCGTCTTCTGGCATATTTCATAGTCAAAGTATAGGGATTGGTTTTAGGTGTTATAGGGAGCTAAGAAAGGGAGATGAGGTTGGACAAGTGAGAATTGTTGCTAATGGGAAGGTGCAAAGGAAGAGGAAGAGGGTGTTGAAGAAGCTGCACATGACGTTTGGGGGTTCTGATGAGGACATTTATGCGTTTGGGTTGGACAATGTTATCGATACAAAAATGGTCTTTCTTGCTTCCATGTACTTCTCTTTTCCCCAGTGGCTTGGGGGTCCAGGTAAGTGTTTTGCTTTTGGGAAGCATTTGTGGATTTCAGATATGTTCAAATCGGGTTTTGATAACTGTGTGAGGTCTTCTTTAGCCAAATCTGCTGGGATTCAGATTGTGGTTTTGGTGCCTATTGATTTAGGGGTGGTGGAGATGGTGGTGGGGGATAAAAGAAGATCAGGGAGAGAGAAGAGAAAGGTAAAATAGTTTATTACTAAATTAAATATAAAAAAATTCTGGCAGCAAGTCATGTCATTGATACCTCTGATGTGACTTCATATGTGTATTGCTAACATGTCCAACTAATGAACACATCATCACGTTTTAGACGGAGGTTAACGGCAAGGGTCTCCGACAAAACTTTTGAAGTTTCAGGGACCCAATGAGAAGCAAAAAAATTTCAAGGATCAGTTGCAAAATTCTGGTATATTTCAATGATCTCTAACATATTTAAGCCAATAATTAATATGACAAATAAAGAATAATAAAATATTATTAAAAAATTTTGGTTTGATCTTTTATCTTTTAATTTTTGATCAATTTGGTCTTTCTGAGTAGTGATTGCTTTTTATTTGAAATTATGATTTTGAACTCTTTTTCATTGACTCAAGAATTAAAACTTATCTCATTAATGGTTAGCATGCGGTCTGGCCTCAGATGCGAGCCACCCCTAAACATCTCCAACCTTTTCCCAACAACAATGACAAATAACGAAACTTTCCAACAACTCCAAATCCACATTGCAGAGATGGAGCGACATCATGAGGTGGAACTCAGGAAACTGAAGGCTGACCATAAAGAACTAGAGGCTAGTGTGCGATGCCCCCAAGGTGATGACCACTCTATTGGATATAGGGGGAGCATCATGAAGAATGGAATACTTTGAATCAAAATTGGTTTTGAGCTTTCAACATGCTTGGATGCCTTGAAGTTTTGTAATTGATTCAAGTGTAAGAGAAAGGCTAATTTGATGACCCATGCATTGCATTCACTCATTCATTCATAAACTTAAATGGTTTTCATAAAAAATAACAAAGCTTTTATAATTTGGTTAAGGTTTTAATCTGATTGAAAGGTTTTTTGAAAAATGCTACTTTCACTGGTTTAATCGATTACCTTACTGATATAATCGATTATTATGTTCTTCGTTCTATCTGGAAAATCTTTTATGAACATTGTCATCGATTACCCATCGGAATAATCGATTATTTAGCCTTTATTTATAACAAAACTGCTTTGTTAATGATTTTAATCGATTACTTAAGTGTTGTAATCGATTACATAGTTAATGATGGATTTTAAGCCTTGCTGTGATAATCGATTATCATTATTCGTAATCGATTATATAATGACCCTCAGGCCTGGTGCGGATGGCGTGGGTTTCGCGCGGATAGCGCTAGGGTTTTCTGCAGAAAAACCAGTGCAGAGGTGTGGCGCTGGTAGCATCGGTGTAGCGCGATCAGCGCCATGCACACTGGTTGACGGCACGAGTAGCGCCAGTGTGGCGCGAGTGGCGCCAAACACACTGGAGGATGGCGCGAGTGGCGCCAGACCACCCAGAGGACCTGTTCTCCCCTGGAGGTTGGCCCGAGTGGCGCCATAGTGGCGCGGGTGGCGCCGTTGGTTCTGGAGGTTGGCGCGGTTGGCACCGTGGGCTCTGGAAGCTGGCGCGATCAACGCCAGAGTGGCACGATCGGCGCGGCAGCTCGGACAGACCCAGTGTAAAAAGGGCCAGGTCGCGATTTTGAAGAGAAAAAACTGTTTCTTCTTCCTCTGAGCGACCTGCAGCCATTGTTGAGCTTCCAAGCTTCCTTGACCTTGTTTTGTTCACCAAATCACTTCCTCTAAACACAATCTTGTTGGAAAACACTTGGTGAGCTTGAATCCTTCATCAATCTCCCTTAGAAACCCCAAATCAAAGAAATCCCTTTCTCAAGAGAAGTTCGTAGAACTCAAGTTCGGCGAGGAACGACGGCGATTTGCGGATACCCGAGCTTGGGGGAGTCATCCTTGGGCTTTCCTTGTCGTCATTGAAGTAAGAAACTCGAGATTCACTGTTTTTTTGTGAGTTGGGTTTTGGGTGAATAGTGACCCACTTGTGATAGAGCTAGTATTAGCCTTGGGTCCTTTAGAAAAGTGTGTTTAGAACGATTTGGTGATGAAGAATTAGCTCTCAAATGTCAATTTGGTGAACTTTGATTCTTAGCTCTATGTAATGCATGTTTATTTGGTATGTTGAGTTGCTTGGCTATGTTGTGACATGCAAGAGCCTTGATATATGGCTTTGGTGTGCTTGAGAGGCTTTAGGAACGGTGTCTTGTGTGTGAAGAGAACCGTTCAAGCCAGAGTGAGGATTCTTGAGTTTGGCCTATATAGAGCTTGGAGCTCTTTGTGTTGGCTTGTACCGAGTCTTGTGAAGACTCTAGTGCTTTGGCTAGGCCAAGATGGACCACTGAGGGTCTATATGTTGTGAATGATTTGATGGACTCTGATAAACCTTAAGTTAGAGGACTTAAAGGTTATGGAAAGGACCGAGGTTCCTTTCATTGTGACGGTTGAGGGTCGTTGATATGTTTGTGCCTTGTATGATTGGTTTGATGATTGATATGAGATTGTGTGCCTTGTATAGGGCGTGACACCGCGGGTGTCAGTGGTGTAGACCACAGAGCAAGGGAAGAACTGCAGAGTTCGACTTTGCCAGGTAAGTTCTTAGTCCCTTGGGGATGTTTCCCACTTGTTGTGCTCCACCACACTCCGAGGGAGTGATGGTTGCATTCATGATGCATTCATTGATGGTTGTTGCATCCTCATAATGATATGTATGCTTGTATCTATGCTTGTATGTGTATGATACCTGTTGATAGATCTTCTGGCCAGTTAGATAGATATGTACCTCCCTTGGAGAAGAGCGCACCTCCTAGTTTGGTTTGCTCATGGGTGATGATGATCCCTTAAAACCAAGAGATAGGTGTGTCCCGTCGCGGTTGAAGCCTATTCTCGGAGGTACCATATACATGCGTTCATGCGTAAGGGATAGCTCCCAATGGGATAGCACGGGTGTGAGTTCCGATCTCACACTGAGGTTGGTGTTGATGATGATACATCGTACATAGAGCAAGATGACTTGCTTGTATTGTTATGAGGGCCGGGAGGCCAGTATGTTTGTGATGCCTGATGACTTGTGTCATGGAAAGTGAGCCAGGGTGGAGGAGATGCCTCCAAGGACCTTGAGCTTACTGAGATGTATATCTCACCCCATGTGGGGCTTATGTTGTTTCAGGTGACTCTTCTGGCAGAGAGGAGCGGTCTCAGGGGGGAGGCCCCAGTAGAGACAAGATCTGCTTGGCCGTGTGGCAGCAGGGAAAGTTGGGAGGCTCAGTTTTGTTATGATGTTTTGTACCCCTGTAGAGGGAAGATGTGTGTCTGTGTGCACATATTATGATTTGTTTATGCTATGTATACCCTCGTGTGAGGAAGGATCTGTGAGATCAAAAGCACTCGAATGTTAATTCTTTTGTATATACACTTCGAGTGTCAGATGATAATATGTACATAACCAGTTTATGTTATGTAATGATGCTTCCTCCTGTTTATATCTGTTGAGATATTTGTGTTTATTTGCCTATGGTTTTGCATATGTGATTCTGGATCAGCAGGGGCAAGTGTTGTTGTGATGTTTGAGATTTATAAGTTCCATACATAATGTAATCAAGAAATATGATTTTCGATTATGCTTCCGGAAGGTTTTAATTAATGTATTAAGCGCTAATCTAATAATAATAATAATAATGTTAATACACCGGGTGCACACGGGGTGTTACAGATTACATAGGCTATTTGAGAAAAGTTACTTCCCTGTCTTAATCAATTACCATAGCTTGTAAACGATTACACGTTCACTTTGAAAATATAAGTTTTCTACTTTAATCGATTACCAAATATTGTAATAGATTAGTAGTGCATTTTGTTATCCTGAGAATTCTGTTTTAATCGATTACAACTCGGGATAATCGATTATTTTGCTCGTTGCTGAAACCCAGAAACATTCTTGAACGGTGTAATCAATTACATGGTTATTTTAATCGATTACATAAGCATTTTAATCGATTATCAGGCACGTTTAATCGATTACAGTTATAGACTCGGACAAACATTTGGAAGCATTCCTCACCCAGGTTAATCTCTACACCAACGACGACGCAATCTTGTGTCAAGTTTTTCCAACATCCCTCAAAGGGACAACATTGACATGGTACGGAAGACTCCCTCCATGGTACATCAAGTATGCACCCAGTCGGCCACACCACATAACTTTCGTGGCCCTAGCCAGTTTGCGACAAGCAAATGACAAATCTCTCCGTAAGTTCATGGAAAGGTTTGGACAAATTGTTGTCAAAAGTAGGAATCTTAATCCTGAAGTAGCAATACACTCCATCATACTTGCCTTACGGCCTAGTAAATTCGTAGACAGTCTGCAAAAAACCTCCCAACAACATGGATAAGTTACGCGAACGAACTAAAGGCTTCTCAAAAACCTAAGGTCCGCCCTTGGTGAGCCTCAACGAATCTCCAAAGGCTTGTTAAACCCAAGGTTCTCCCTTGGTGAGTCTCGCATCTCCAAAGGTTTATTAAACCCAAGGTCCTCCCTTGGTGAGTCTAGCATCTCCAAATGCTCGTCGAACACAAGTTCCACCCTAGGTGAGTCTTGCCAAAATCAAGGACGGACGCATCCCTGGTCGATTTTCAAAGGCTCGTCAATCCCAAGGTCCACCCTTGGTGACTCTAGCATCTCTAAAGGCTCGTCAAATCCAAAGTCCGCCCTTGGTGAGTCTTGCTAAAACCCAGGACGGACGCATCCCTGATCGATTCTCCAAAGGCTGGACAAAACCAAGGTCCACCCTTGGTGAGCCTTGCCAAAACCCAAGATGAATGCATCCCTGGTCCAAGGTTCGTTAAACCCATGGTCTGCCCTTGGTGAGTCTCTCTGTTGCCAAGTTTCATCTTTTTGAGAACCTAAAGTTCGCCTCTAGTGAGCTTCTCTATTATTAAATTTTATCTTTGTAGGAACACAAGGAACCCAAGGTCTGCCCTTGGTAAGCACTCCTTCAAAAACCCAAGGCACGCCCTTGGAAAGCTTACTCCTTTGGAAGTACGACGAGCATAGCTAAAGGTCCAGATTGAAGCACTTGTCCTCGAATAAGAGGTTCCACAAATATAAATGAGATACCATCAGACTGATTAGCAAGACCTTCAACCAAGTTGAAATTAAACTCGAGATGATTTCCTACCATCGAATTTTCTATTTCATACAAATCCATCAAGGATTCAAACTCGTCGAGGACTCGTTCTTTATTCCGCAAAAATCTCATAGGCTGCCTATCCCACCAACCCATACACCACATCTCCAAGATGTACCCACTCCCTAGTTAACACGTATGCAAAAGTAATGCGTGTATGTTGCACTCGCCCGCAACAAAAGAAAAACAAAATGCTTGTCTTTAATGCAATCTCTAACGGTCAGAAATGACAGAATATGTCAGAAACAAGGGCCTCTCCTATAACACACCTGACTTTGCTTGCAGAACAAAAAACATAAACACCCTAGACAAAGCAACCTGGACAACACCTGTTCAGGTTGGAGGGCTTGACAAGCTTGACAAACCTGCAACTCTCGAATCTGTTGAGGCTACCACCCTCGCCACCGAACAACCTCTTTCACCAACAAGCTGGACTTAGAGCTTGGGGAGCTTATGTACTATTTGGGATCTACAAAATTGACGTGACAAGTGACGTGGTGCTCCAATATGCACGTCAGTCTTCCACGTCGACCCTGGCATAGGAGCACAGGTACACCATCCTTAGCAACCGGGCTACTAGGCTGACAAGTTATTAAAAAATGTCTCAATATTTGAATATTAATGATAGTCACGTTGCAGGTAGTTAATTATCTATAAGAGACAAATTATTTATAAGCTACGATTTATTTATTAGCTATTATCTACAAGTTAATAATTATCTACAAGAGTTGTTACACCACTATAACAGCTCCTACAATCAAAGACCCAAAGCACCTATCCCATGCTATAAATATCAGGTTCTATCTCACTCTTTTCAATTCATTCTCAAACCAAAGCTCCTTAGTTTTGCAGGTCTCCCCTTTGTTCTCCCAATGAAGGATACATGTAGTCCACGTGTAAGATCATGAAACCCATCTTGACTATGTTAACCATGACGTCAATCAATTCCAAATTTTGATAAGTACAAGTAATTAGTAATGTCTTTGGATTTAATTAACCAATGCACTTACCACTTTCATGAGACTCGTGAATCATGTTGAGATAATATATTAAAAAAATTGTAGTTGTGTACTTTGAAGATTGACCATCACTTGGGACAAATAGGGGCAAATACATATACTTTATACTAATCAAAGTAATAACGTTTTAAGATTGTTATGAGCTCTTGTAAAGTTTTAAGTATTTAGCCATTTAATTTCACACTTTACAAACACTCATCTTTGTTTGACATTGGTGAACAATATTTTTATCTTTTTCACTGAAATTAGTCTGTCATTAAAATAAATGACTTTTTATAAAATGAAGGGTTTAAATAAATGCTAATAATTACAAATTTTTGGAATAAAAATGAGAGTTTAATCATTAAAATTTATACATTTATTTGAATATATATATATAGATAGATATAGACTCTAATCAACTGTTAAAGTTTAGAAATTAATATATTAATATATTTTTAGTATAACCTATACAGCCTTACATGGTTACACTATATTTCAACATACGTGAATTGCATCTTAAAATTATAATAAACACATTTTGTACGAATATTTCTTGCTAAAGTTGTACGATCTTTGACTGCTCTAATACCCTCAAGTAACATAATGAAATTATATCAAACAGTAAAAGCTCCATATATTCAGTTCAATGTTTTTTTTGGGGGGGATTTGAAAAATTAACAGAAAAAAAGGCAAGCTATTATTTTGTTTGGTTTGGTATTTATAAATTAAAGGGGTATGGGGATTTCGTTGCAACTATTAGTTATTACAATGATAATATGTCAAACTATAAAACTTAATATCATAAAATATATGACAGTAAATTTATGAGGGTCTAACAAACACTCCATGGATCCTGTTAAGAAAGTGTCTCAATTCGCAGGCCTAATGCATAATTTGTGAACCAAACAGAATCAGTGCATGTTTGCGTAGCAGTTAAAAATGTTGTGATACATGTTATAATGCAAATTCAACGAATAAAAAAAAATGAATGCAAAAGTAAGGATTGTTGGTAAAAGTACTTTTGTGTCAAACATAATTTGCAACTGTAAACCAAACATGTTCTCATTTTTCAGTTAGTAAATTGTATTTTAAAAAGGACAATGTTTGATAAATATTGATTCAATATGTTATCTAACATCTAGAGAGAGAAAAAGAAAAAGAGAAAAATATAATATGATAGATTTATGTTGTCATAGAAAAAAATTTAAAAAAGTGTTGTTAAGATATTTAAAATAAGTAAATATTTGTATATTAATACTCTTTTGAAAAACATAGATACAATTATTTTTTGAGATCCCTTTGGTATAACAAACAGAGATAAGAAAGAAAGGAAAAGACAGAAGTGTAATATTAGATTGATGATAAAGATAGATAAAAAGAATATATTATAAAAAGAATAATTGATGTATGCTATACAATATTTGAGTGGCGCCCTTCCATTCTCAAAGCTCTTCAATTTCTTTCGCTTTCTCTTCCCAAAAATTATACTATTACACCATATAATATTTGAGTGCCCTTCTCTTCTCTTTACTTGTGTATAAAATAAACAGCCACACTACCAAGTTACAAAATCTAAGGGAGCAGCTAGCAGCAGCCAAAATGGCATGGAAAGATCTAGGGTACTGTCAATATTTTTTGTTTGGTAGAGGATTGTGTGTATTTATAGGGAAATAACAACTAATAAGACAAATAACTGCATAGTACAGCATAATATATATATATATATATATATATACACATCTACCAAGAATACAACATATTGGAGCTCAGCATGATAGTCCAGTTCCAATATTAGTCAAACTTTTTTTTTTTTTTTTTAATTTCCGTTGGAGCTAGCAAATGCACTGTCTTCACCAGAAAGGATATTTATAAAGTAATTATAAACATTTAGCAAAATGAATATAATGAAAACTTATTCCATAGAATTATAACTCGAATATGTGTCACCAGAAGGTAGAATGCATTAAACCCAAATGAGAAAAAAAAAAAAAAAAAAGGCAATGAAAACACAATAACAAACTAGGAAATTGTACGGAACTGTATATTACGTACTACTATTTCATTTCTTTTTACTGCACCAAGGTTTGAAAACACCGTCTGTGACCATGAGTGGCAACATCAAGTTTTTCAACTCATCACAACCACGTCATAATCGTAATTGTTACAACATCAGCTGCATTTTTCTGTAATTTTTCACAATACCAAAGATTGCAACGAAATTGTAATCACGGCCGCACAATTTAAAACCTTCCTGAGTACTATTTCAGTTTGACTTTGAAGCAAGCTAGACAGTGAATAAGAAAGAGGTAGAAAATTAAGCAAATATAAAAGAATTAAATAAATGATTTAGAAAAATTTGCAAAATCTAGAATATTAGGTATGTATTTACATACATGGTTTAATAAATATCTGAGCTATAAGGAATCTAAGCAAGCACTTACAAGTACAAAATAAAAAAAAAAAGGAAAATAATTAAAACAATAAGGTGGAACTGAAAAGGTGAAGCAAGGTGGTTAAATAACAAACCTGGATTCAGAAGAAAACTCAAAAAGCTTCCCTTTAGCATTGAACACAATCAGTGCTACTTGAGCATCACAGAGCACAGAGATTTCATTAGCTTTCTTGCGCAGCCCAGTTCTCCTTTTGGAAAACGTCACTTGGCGGCTGATTTTGTTCTCGATCTGCTTCAGCTGAACCCTCCCTCTCCCCATGATCTTCAAACTTTCCCAATCAAGAAAGAAAGATATAATAAGATAAACAAGTGAAACACACAAACACAAATAAGGAAACCCTAGAGTTAGTGAAGAGCATAGAGAGAGAGAATAGTACCTAAGGGAAGACAAAAGAAGGAAAAAGAATGAAACGAGGAGGGTAAGTGGGGGTTTGTGTGTGTGACGAATTCGATAATATAGCATGGTATCTTTCTATTTTCGTGGTGTGTTAGAACGGTTCTAAAGTGAAGCCAGTTTCCATGGTGAAGAAAAGTAAAAGATAAGAGAAAAAATAATAGTAATAACAATAATAAATTAAAATAGGGAAATAAAAGCCAATAAATGAAACGAGGTTTGGGGTTTGGTACAATGCGGTGTCGAGTTTGCATTGGGTGGGAGAGACCGGGTACGATGCGTTGTCGATGAGGGATTGTTGGAGAGGGACACGTCGTTGATGTCATGGATGGTGAAGTGCCGTACGAGGTTGTGGGTCCCACGGTTCTAACATGCGGACGAGAAACGGGTTTGTTGTGTTTGTGAATGCCACTCACACTTTAGTTCTCACTTCTATTCTAATTGGTTATTGCCACCATTTTTTCTCCTCATAGGTTATGAAATTGTTACATATGATTTTATAATCTATAAAACCAATTTTCACAATCAAGTAAGGAGAAAATTTTAGAATTTAAACTTATGGATGGAATTAGATTGACTTGAATAATTTATCTCTTTATATGTTGTATTTTGTCCGTTAATTATAAGATTATGGATTGATCTTAAATTATTATTTTTTAAGAGATATTATACAATCGTTAGTGATCCTAGCAATATATGTCACGACTTATGATTGACCAGATCTTGCCTATAAAAAAATAATTGCATGATTTTTACATTTTGACTTTTACATATAAATAAACCATACTTAAATGGAAGGTTAAGGCAAGTATTTGGACAGATCGAGTAGACTTTGGCATTGTTTAACAATGGAAAACAGAAGCATTCTTTAAATATTTTTTATTAGTTCTCAAATCAGTTTTTTGTAAAATCCACTTTATTAGCATATTTTGAATGGATGAAAGTGCTATTAGTGGTGAGGCTAATATCGAGAAAGTAACAAAATTGTTATAGAAAAATAAGGGAACAATTTTTAAACTAATATTTTATTTTAAAAGGCTACCGATTGCTTAGACAGGGGTGCATAAAATCTTTGTCTTTTGTTATGCTTTTCTATTCATTTTTATGTTTTTCACAACTCAATAATGTGGGCAATTGTTTTGTGGTTTCCATAGCCTAAGGCCACGAGTGCACATGTTCATAAGCTCGTTGTGTTAACCTTAGGGAGCAGTCAACAATTTCTATATCATCGATGTTTAGCTAGATTTTGCTTTCAGGGCAGTGATTTTCACGACACAACAAACTTTCAATTAGTTCTTTTTTCCTCTGTTTTGTTCTATATTTTTCTCTATTTTTCTAACAATTTGAAAGCAAAAATGCAGGGAAGAACATTTTTACAACACTGAACATAAATGGCGATGAATGTACCAAGAATGATTCTGGATATGTCAAAATTGGAACCTCTAGATGGCACAAATTATAGGAGGTGGTCACAAAATTGTTGATTCTATTTAAAGCCTTAGAGATTGATTATGCGTTATTTGAATACCTTCATGTTGATATTGTTTCTCTTGCTAACCCTCCTCCTGCTACTCCTGTTGTCACACTGCTCTTTGGAGGAACCAAGAAAGTTGATGAAGAGGCTAAGAAATATGAAAATGACAACAAAACTGTTAGGGGTCATTTACTGACTCATATGACAAATAATTTGTTTCGATTTGTTCATAAATCAGAAATATGCAAAGGTGATATGGGACACTCTGCTGAAATGTTATGGTGATGATGATGCTTGAAAAAGAAAGTATGTGGTAGGGAATTGGTTGCGTTGTCAAATTCTAGATGATGAGCCAATCATGGAGCAGGTTCATGAATATGATAATCTGGTCAGTGACATACTAAATGAAGGAATGAAGATGTGTGAGATATTACAAGTTGATGTGCTTCTGGAGATATTCCCACCATCGTGGAGTGACTACCACAACCAATTGAAGCACAAGAAGAAAGATTTGTCATTTCAAGAGTTGATTAATCATATGAAGACTGAAGACACAATTAATAGTGAATTAGATTCTATCATGTCTAATCATACTTGGGATTTGGTTGACTTGCCTAAGGGAAGTAAACCAATTAGATATAAATGGATCTTTAGGAAGAAATTAAGGACTAATGGTACCATTGATAAATTTAAGGCCAGACTAGTAGTTGTGGGTTATACACAAAAGAAAGACGTTGACTTTTTTTTATACATTTTCTCATGTTACTAGGATTGCCACAATTTGTTCTCTAGTTGCCTTAGCTGCTATTCATGGACTTGTAGTATATCAAATGGATGTAAAAACGACTTTTCTCAATGGTGACTTGAGAGAAGAAATTTATGTGGAACAACCTGAGGGGTTTGTGGTTCAGGGTCAAGAGAACAAATTGTGTAAATTAAGAAAATCATGGCCTTAAACAAGCTCCTAAACAATGGTATGAAAATTTTGATCAAACATTAGAGAGTGATGGTTATGTTGTGAATTCTTCTGATACTTGTGTTTACTCTAAATTGATTGGACTATAATGTGTGATAATATGTCTATATGTTGATGAGATGTTGATTTTTGGGACAAATGTAACTGTGGTGAATGAGACTAAATTGTTTTTATCCTCTCATTTTGATATGAAAGATCTAGGAGAAGCTGATGTGATTCTTGGTGTTAAAATGCGAAAAAATAATAATGGATTCTCCTTGTGTCAGTCACATAATATTGAAAAAATACTGAAAAAATTTAGTTGTTATGATGAGTTGCCTGTGAAAAATCCCTATGATCCTAGCATACATCTTAAGAAAAACAAAGGTTCTAGTGTTTCACAAGCTGAATATGCTAAAATCATAGGTAGTGTAATGTTCCTCATGAATTTTACTAGACCTTACTATGTATTGGTGTTTGCATTATTGTAAATTTTCTGCTGTGTTAGAAGGATTTTGTGACACAATCTGGGTTACAAATAATGATGAGGTCAGCTCTACAAGTTGGTATATCTTTACTTTGGGCGGAGGTGAAAATACAACGAACACTTATGCAAATAAACCAAGAGGGGGGGGGGTGAATTGGTTTTACCTTAGAGTTTTAAAATTTTCTTTCAAAATTTATAATAACGGAAGACTTCAAAAGGATCGTATCAATTTAAAACCAATTAGAAATCAATTTACTTCATCAATCAAATTACTCTTGTGCTATAACCAAGTTTATATGATGAACAAATTCTATACTTCAAGAATTTAATGAAATATGAACTAAAATCTAATGCACACAAGATTTATACTGGTTCACCTCTCAACCCCAGAGGCTACATCTAGTTTTCTTCCAACCAAATCTTGGTTAGAGTTTCACTATAACAAATATCTGTTCTTTACAAGCTTACAAAATGATCTCTCTTACCCTCCCTAGGTAAAATTCAAAATTTTCTCCCTATAGACTTTTCAAAAGATCAAGAACTAGAGATCCCCTCTCTGTTCTTCCCTCTAGAAACCCTTTCTAGAAAAAGCTTTAAAGAATCCAAATGTTATATGGAAATACAACACAATTATACAACAAATATCAACTAAACTCAAGCTTTAGGTACAAGAAAGATATCACCTTATAATCTTCAGCAATTACAATGATATGAATGATTCAATCAACCTGAGATTATATGCAAAAGATGACTACCACTCTTTCTTGATTACTTTTTTTAAGCACTAGCTTGAATAAGTTTTCAATCCTTGAGTATCAAGACTAAAAACTCAAGTAAATCTCAATGACACTCAACACATTTGATTATCTCACTAATTTCAGCCTTGGGTACACTTGAGAACTTTAGAATATGTATATCACAAAGTTTGCACGAGTATCTCTTTCTTTCTTACTTAGTCTCACTCAGACTCAGCTTTTCTATTTATAAAAAAACTATTTTAACTAACTGTAATCGATTAATTCGTCAATGTAATCGATTATTTTAACCATATAATTGATTAAATTGTTCATCAGAAATCTGGAAATCTGTTACGAACAGAATAATCAATTAAATCTGTAACACCCTGAAATTTCAAAAATTATGGTCAAAATATTATATGAATTATTATTGCATAGCTATTGATGTGAGTATTAGGATATGCGAGATTTGATGATCTATATTTAAGTTATTTGGGTGAAATATTAATTATAGACATTACAAAGATGTTTGAGGAGAAATGACCATAATGTCCTTCCCTTAAAACAGAAATTACAAAAATGTCCTTGAGATGAAAATTATGAAAATGCTCCTATATATTTTGGTTAGATATTTTATGGTGACAATTACACAAATACTCTTGGACATTTTTAGAAATGACAATCATACCCCTAGGATGAATAATAAAATTACCATAAGAGTACTATTGGATGGCAGAGTATCAAAATATGGAATTTATGGAAAATCAGAAAAATTCAGAAAAATTCAATAAGAGTACTATTGGATGACAACTTTGAAACCATATTCAGAAAAATTCAAGCATCAGAAAAATATAGAAAAATGATAGATAAAATCTATGGAATTTTCTCTTAATTGTAGGATGAATAGACTTATTTAATAAAATGGTTTAGTAATTTTGATAGTCAAAAGTAATATGGACCAATTAGAATTAAGATAAAAGCAGTCTTATAAGTAAAGTCTGAGTAACACTCTGTATAGATTTCTTGTGAACAATTTTTATTGGAATTGCAGTCAGTTTCTGAAAAACTCTAGAATGTTATTATTCAATATTATCTTTAGGTAGAA
The DNA here is from genome assembly GCA_007407185.1 of Glycine tomentella. Lineage (NCBI taxonomy): Eukaryota > Viridiplantae > Streptophyta > Magnoliopsida > Fabales > Fabaceae > Glycine > Glycine tomentella. The sequence goes on from PYAF01003085.1 coordinate 113,749, forward strand.
GAGTTCAAATCAAATTTGACTTCCTTTCAAAAAATGCCATGTGTGAAGAAAAGCCTAAACTAGATTATTCTTCTTTATTTAAAAGGTGACATATGTATCCAAAAGAAGCCATATAGTTTTCTCTTCTTAAAAAGAAAATTAAATATAATATAGAAAAGGAACCCCTTAGTTAAGCTAAAGTTCAGTGAAAAAGGCAAGAAAAAAGGGCTAAGAAGTCATGCTTTGAATAATAATGCAAGACAACATGAAAGGAAGCAAAATCTCACTTCCTTCCTTTGATGTTCACGTGAATAATGGAGAAGGTGGGAGAAGTTTCAAGACATGCCAAGTAAGCAGTCACGTGTAAAGGCAAGCCTCAAAGACGAAGACAAGTGGTAGGACACTTGTATGAAACATAATGAACTTAGAAGATTTTTTTATAAAGTAAAAGAATCATCATGAGTTTAGTTAGAATCTAATGGAACAAGAGGAATGATAGAGTGATTTTAGTTAAATTTTTGTCTATCATTCTTAGCTTGTTTGACCTCTTTTGGAATTTTATTTTTCCATTCTAATTCAGTTTTTGGCCTAGGCAAGTAAGTGGGCTTAATTGCTAATTGTTGCGTATTTTCGGATTTTTGTTCACTTAACGTATCTGACTTGTGCAGGGCCTATAGAGTGCTACCGATCTCTAATGGAGCGTTCTAGGAGTCCCTGGAAAGATAACAAAAAGACCTACAAGTTTTCTAGAAATAGCCCGAGGCCAATTCTGTCATTTTGAGCTTTGAAGTTAGCAAATCTGCACTTGTAATTTTGGACTGCGAATTTGATTTTCATGGTTGTAAATAGCAAATAATTAGATTGTTGGGTTTTTTTATGACCCATTCTATTTTCAGAACTTAGTCACTATTTATATTAGTGACTTTAGTGAAACTTGGACAACACTTTTACATTCAATAAAAACAGTTTTTACTTTTCTTTCTTTTAGTTTTTAGGATCAAACTCTTGTTCTTTATTTTCTCTCATTTGTTCTTCATTGTTCTTCATCTTCTTCATTTTCATCTTGCTATCCTTTTATTTTACTGCACTCATTTCATGGGGCTTTCCTTGGT
>PYAF01003085.1:114939-139106 GCA_007407185.1 Glycine tomentella
ATTTCAATCAATTTAGGAGTAGAATCGATTGAATTCCTTCTATTGAGATTGAATGAATGTTCATGTTAGAATCAATTTATGGGAATGATGATGATTCAAATAGCTTGGGTTGGTGAATTGGATTGATGCTTTCTAATCTATTTTACTTTACTCCTTGATAATCTTGTTAATTTTTGCAATGTTCTTTAATTTTAGTTTGTGTGCTTGCATGTTTTACTTTACGCATACCAACTGTTTGACAAAATCCCCCCTTATTATTACCAATGATTTGAAGCTAGATCCATATTGATTGTGTCTTCGAGTCGACCTAGGTTAGCTCTGTGCTACAGAATTAGCTTAGTAAAATTGTTTTTGATGCTTCTCGATAAAGAAATATCAAGGAACTAAGTAGGAAACTAAGTTAGAATGGAACTAAATGAAGGAAACTAGTTAAGAAGGGTAAAAATGTCCTTGAATATTAAATCATTTCCTAAACACTATATAAAGGGGGGAGGGGGACCTAAAATGAAAGTCATTTTCCAAGCTTCCTCTACATAACCTTCATGTGAATATCCTCCCTCATATCACTCTCATCCTTTCATTTTCCAAGCTAAGATTAAGTAAGAAAGAAACCCCACCATCTTGAAGAATCACGTGTAAAGCTAGGTGCCTTTAGGAAGAAGTTTGACAAGCTTTATTAGAAGAAAACAAGGTATGTATAGGGAAGTTTATGCTAAATATAGTTTGAGTATTGCTTTTGTTCGAATAAGTATTTATAGAATCTCATTTATTTCTATGGAAAACAAAGCTTGCACACCATGTGTTTGATGAATTGTTTCAGAGAAATAAAGATAGTTTAAGTGTGTTTTGTTCAAATGGATGTTTGAAGTTCATGTGTTGTTGAGTGTTTCTATGAATTTCTATGAAATACATGTGTTGCTTAGTGTTTCATGAATCCTTATGAACTTCATGTGTTTCCATGAATTTTCTACACAAGCTGAATTCTGTTGAATTTCTGAGTAAAGTATGTGAGATAGAAATTGAAGACTGATGCTTAAAATAAATATGAGATGATAAAGAATTATACATTAAAGTGAATTAGTCTTATATGTCTCATATGCATATGCCTGGTGGGGGTTAATCCGCGTTATTTGCCTCAAGAGGAGGTATGTCAGATAGCTAAACTGAGTCCGTGTGTTCAGACAACAGGAGTCTGAGCTTGGGGGTGACTCTCGCAGTGAGGACCACGCCACCCATGATGATCACATGAAGTGTGGGTGACCTTCCTGTTGCAACACTGCAGCACCCCGACTGATCGGATAGGTTTTGTGCCACGGGGATGGGGCTATCTTGACTGTTGGTACCAAATAGTAAGAGTTCAAGAGAATCATGCATCATGATAAGAGTCTAAGAGAATCATGCATCTTTGAGGATGTTATTATGAATATCTTCATATTGAATATATTTTTATTGCTTAAATTATGTTTATCATAAACTTACCCTGTATTTTTGTTCTGTGGTTGACAGCTGCCATGACCCCAATTTTATTTAGGTGAGCAGATGAACAATAAAAGAGGATTGGCAAGCTGGGGAAAGGATTTTGTTAAAGATGCTTAGTTGAAGGTGTTTGTTGTAACAAAATATTTTAGTGATGTGTACCATGTAATAGAACTAATATCAGTCTATATTTTATTTTACATCATGTCAGACTTATAAATACCAATCAGTGACGAAAATCTTTTTAGCAGTTATTAGCAAACGTTGATTTGATATTTTTAAGCAAGTTAAAAAGAATTTTCATTAAGAATTAATAAATAATAAGATGGTAAATTTGAGGTGTTACAAAATCACCTTGTAATCGATTAAGCCAGACAAACTAAGTTTTACAATGCACACATGTAATCGATTAAGTACCCATTTAATCGATTAACACAGACCATGCCTAAAACTTAACAATGCATATTTAATCGATTACTAACATCTGGTAATCGATTAAACCAGATGAACATGCTGTGTAAAATTATGCAGAAGCTTATGTAATTGATTATTTCCCAAGATAATCGATTATCACAGGAAGTTCCTAATTCTGTGTAAAGCTAATTTAATCGATTACGAGCCAGTGGTAATTGATTAAAATGTTCATAAGGAATTTTCCAGAAAACATTCACACGCCTGTAATCGATTATTTCACCTAAGTAATCGATTAACACAGTGAAAAAATGTTTTATACAATTCCTAATTGCCATGAAATTCTATAAGTTTGCTTATTACCACATGATTAATTCCTAACAAATGAATGTATGAATGGATGAATTATCAATAGCTAATGAGGATTATAAAGCTTTATCTAATGAACCAAGCTTAAACACAATTACATATGCCATCAAATTGATTGGGCATGTAAAATATCAAAACTCATTTACTTCAATCATCTTTGAATCCTTTGCTTCAGCTTCTTTGATTGTAACAGGAGGTGTTATATCTTGGAAGTCTACTACGCAGACTTGTATAGCATGTTCCACTATGGAATCAAAATTCATTGCTCTTAATTTAGCAGTACAAGAAGTAGAATGGTTGAGGAACTTATTTTTGGATATAGGGGGAGCATCAAAAAGATTGAAGCTTAGGACTTGGAAGAATGTTTTGAGCTTTTCACATGCCTTGAAGATTGTAACTCAAAAGGAAGTGTAAAGAGGCCAATCTGTTGATCCTTGCATTGCATGCATTTAATCATTTAAATGCTTAAATATTTTCATCAAAGTATAAAAGCAATCTTTTAAAAAGAACTAAATAGGCAATGTTTTGGAAAAATGCATATCTTACTGTTTTAATCGATTACACTACGGTTTAATCGATTATTTGCTTTATTTTTAAATTTGGAAAAAGCTTTGAATAACAATTTAATCTATTACCATTTCTAGTAATCGATTACATAGTGTTAAAAGAAAATCATGCTTTGCTGACTTAATCGATTACCATTTCTTGTAATTGATTATATAGTCTATTTCTAGAAAGCATGTCGTTCTATGTTAATTGATTACCATGAGTCATAATCGATTACATAAGTATTTTAAACTTTCATGCGTTGCTGCTTTAATCGATTACCATACGGATTAATCGATTATTTTGTTCATGAAACATTTCCAGAAAGCTGATGAACAATTTAATCAATTATTTGGTTAAATTAATCGATTACACAGGGCAATTTAATCGATTACACCTATGGATTAATCGATTACAGACAGTTTATTCTGTTTTATATAAAGCTTGGTGAGTCTTTTCCTTATAAATAGACATATTACGACTTACTCAATACAAGCGAGATTTACCCATAAGTTTCTAAGCTTTCATAAGTGCCCAAAATTTCTGTGTTTCTCTGAGTTCAAAAAATATCTTTTGTGATCAAGATTTCTGAGTTTCTTAGAGAAAATGTTTTAGAAAAAGAAGGATTTCAAGATTGTGATTCTGAGCTATTAATCTTTGCAACCTGAAAGTGTGGTAACAACATTTCATTTCATTCTTTTTGATGTTCTAAACAATTTCTATTGTTTTGTGATATATCATTGTGAACCTTTTCAAGCATGCTAGAGTAGGGTTCTCTATTACTTGATGGATTCACCTACATGAGTGTGAAGGTGGGCCGCCTTCTATGGAAGACTTGGACAATATTTCTGGAGCACTCATAAGTACCCAAGGTGTGTGCATGGCCACTAAAGTGCTTGTTATGACTATCACGAATATCACAGATATTAAGGCAATACATGTGTTGTGGGGGTCTCAATTGAAGTCATGGTAGTTCAAGAGTAATTTGGAAAACAATAAGAATACCCACAATAACCAAGAGGGAGGTGAATTGGTTTAAACTTGGTCTTTTAAAAATTTATTTATAAAATCAGAGTCAAAGGATCTTAATCACTTTTAAACCAAAAATGTTTTTAATCAATCAAATAACTCGGCTCAAGAAACCAATAGCTCAAAACAGAACTTGTTGGGTAATGATAATGACACCAAGAACAAATGAACAAGATGACTTGTTGAAATAGAGATAAAGAAAATCAACACAAGCAATTTATACTGGTTCACTTCTCAAGAGAAGCTACATCCAGTTTCTTCTAATCAACACTAGATTAGAGTTCCACTATTATAATTTTATATTCTTACAAGCTTTACAACAAACTCTCTTTATCAACACTAGATAAAGAATAGAAATCTAAAACCCTATTAGACTTCTAATGAACAAGAACCAGAGAACACTACTCTAGTCCAAGCTTCAAGAACCCAATTACAATAACATCAAATAACATAAATTACAAAAACGAAATTACAATCAAAGATTATGGAGAGAAACAACCTGATGATCCAATGAATGCAAATGCATATGAATTACCAATCAAGGTTGAATAGCAGAAAATAGAATTTCAGAACATGCTCTTCATTAAACTCTTGAAGTTTCTTTCCCAAAAATCATTCAATACACATGAAGATTAAGGAGTGGGACAAGAAGTTAGTAAACCCAGAAAATCACTTTCTAACTCTTAGAAGGCTTGTGTATATTCAAAAAATACGAAGTGTTCAAGTTAAAAAACAAGCCAAGCCTTCCTTCTATTTATAACAGAATTTTGTAACAACCTGTAATCGATTACACGCGCCAATAATCGATTAACAAGCATATGTAATGGATTAAATTCTCACTTAATCGATTAAAGTGTTCAATGCACTTTCTGGGTTTCAACAATGAACAAAATAATCGATTAATCCGAGCTGTAATCGATTAAATCAGAAAATTGTTGTTTCAGAAAACAGCTTGTGTAATCGATTACGAATACCAGTAATCGATTAAAGCAGCAAAGCAAACTTTTTCAAAATAGCCAATGTAATCGATTACAAGTAATGGTAATCGATTATCACAGCAAGGAACAAAAACCATTTTACACTATGTAATCAATTACAAGAAATGAGTAATCTATTAAAGTGTTCACCAAAGCTTTCTAGTTTCAAATACGAACTAAATAATCGATTAATCCGTTGTGTAATCGATTATAATGTTCATCAATGATTTTCCAGTTTTAAACATGAGCTGAATAATCGATTAATCTGCTATGTAATCGATTAAATTAGTGAAATTACATTTTTCCAAAAACATTACTCAATTAAATCCTTTTTCAAATTATGAGTAGCTTTGATGTTTTAATGAAAAACATTTAAACATGTTAATGATTTTATGCATGCAATGCAAGGATCAAAAGATTGTCTTTTCCTACACTTCATTTGAATTACAATCTTCAAGGCATGTAAAAAGCTCAAAACGTTCTTCTAAGTCATAGGCTTCATTCTTCTAGTTGTTCCCCCTATATCCAACAATCTCCCCCTTTTTTGCTTTGGACATGCCAAATATTTGATTGACCATGTGTTAGATGTTGAAGTTCTTTGAGGGATGAAAATAGAGGACTTTGAACTTAGTAAAACCTGAAAACAAATCAGCCTCTTTGCCAAGAACAAGTGTTAAGAGATATGCTTTCATAAACATTAATCATTAACTTGCATTAGTTGCTTTCCTAAAAAGATTCAGAACCATCAAAGACAAGCTTAGACTCTACGTTTTCTACCCTAGATTTTATCTCCTCCAAAGCTGAATTAGTCTCAGCCCTGTGCTCATGATGTAGGGACAATAAGCCATCCATCTTTTGAATCATAAGAGATTCAAATGGACTGTAAGACGGTTGAGCAGGGCCTTCTTCTTCAGCCTCTTCATTAGCTTCTTCTTCATTTCCCGTAGCAGCAACAGGGATTTGTTGGCCAGCCATTTGCCATCCTTGAGGGGTTTTGACCATCCCTAGCTTTGTGAGATGTTTGTCTTTGATGAGGCTGTTGCTTGAGTTTGTGTTGTGAACAACCTTATTAGAGACATCTATATTAAAATAATCAATAAACCTGGAAACAAGTACAACATATGGAAAAGGGTAATTCATTAACCTCTTGGACTTAAGCATTATTTCCTCAAGAATAAGAATCCAATTCATCTGAATGGAGTTCTTGAGACCATACACAAGTTGCGGGTCATCATCAGTAGCTTGGGTATGATTGGTGGCTCTAGGGGGTAAGGATGCAGGTGATTATGTAGTTGAGAAGTCTGTCTTCATGGGTCATTGGGCTAGTGCTTAGCCTAAGCTTCAGCCTCATTTGGGGATCAAGAAGCATCCCCCTATAGGTTTCAACCCTATCATATCCCCCAACATCTTTTTCAAATTTCCTTTCCCCTTCAAAGGAAATTCCAGCAACTGCTTCCCAGACTTCAGAAGTAATTTCCATGGCTACTCCATTTACTTGGGACAGAAGGGTCCCATCCATAGAACACTTAGCACAGGTGTAGAACACCTTTACTAATTTAGGGTAAAAGGTACCCTTCATCTCAACAAACTTTCTCAATCCCTGAGTTTCAAGAAAAGCAAGGAATTGAAAACCTTCCCTAATGAACCAATCAAGTTCAAGGTGTTTGGGAGGACAGACTAATTTGGTGGCATTGAACTGAAGATAGGTCATTTTGTTTCTCTCAATAGGAAACCAATGATCTAACCTATTGACAGCAGGGTTAGAGGTTTCACCATCCCTTCTCTTGGAAGTTTTGACCCTCTTAGATGTAGACATGGCTAATGGTTGATGAGAGACTATCTGGGCAGAGTTTCTAAACTTAGAGTGAAGAAGAACACAACAGTGCTTAAGGAAGAAGATGAGAATGGTATGATTTCTTCCATCAACAAAGGTTGTATTTATAGAAGATTTTGGGCTCCAAAGTTCAAAATTTGAAATGAGGAACAATTAATACAAATTAACCCACTAACATTAAAGCACAGAAGATTCAAATTTGAATTAGGTAGCAGTTGGGCAGTTCCAATTTCCAAGAAAATCTGGTAGATTCTGCAGTAATTCCATGAATAATCGATATATGCTTATGTAATCGATTAATTCATAAGCAAAATCAGTTTCTGCAGAAGCTGTAATCGATTAATTCGTCATGTAATCGATTATTTCAATGAAATACAGTTAATGAAGATGAAGTGTAATCAATTATTTCTCTTATGTAATCAATTATTACAAAGAGATTTGAAATATATAATCAATTTGTAGCTTGTGTAATCGATTAATTCGGTTCGTAATCGATTATCCCAGAAAGATTTGAATTTTTGAAATAGTTTCTCAAACAATTTAATTGATTCCCATTCACTGTAATCGATTATTCCGGTGAATTTAAATTTCGTAAAAGGATTTTTATACTGTGTAATCGATTAATTTGTGGCTTAATTGATTATTACAGAGAGATTCATTTTCTGGAATTATTTTGCTGTGAAGAATAATCGATTATTTTGCTTATGTAATCGATTACATAAGCACAAATTTTATTCTAAGCCATGTTTCAAGTTCATTTAATCGATTAATTCGTGCTCTAATCGATTATTACAGTGAAAATATCAGAATGAACAGTGTTTTATGCAGCATAACTTGGAATATGGAGGCGCATGTGATGATTGAACAAGTATGAAGCTATTTCACATAGATAAGCACATAACAATCATGCTAATAAAGATTTGATTCATCCAAGATACCTAGCATGTTTCTAAGAGTATAGAATCTATCTCTAGCCAAAGGTTTAGTGAATATATTAGCCAATTGATTGTAAGTATCAATGAAGTCCATTTTGATATTACCTTTTTGGATGTGATCTCTAAGGAAATGATGTCTTATCTTAATGTGTTTGGTCCTTGAGTGCATTATTGGATTCTTGGAAATGTTGATAGCACTTATGTTGTCACATAGAAGAGGTATTTCTTTTAATTCTACAGTAATTGTTGCTTTAGCCATAGGCTTTGGGCACAACAACTTCTTGCAGAGCTATATTCAGCTTCAGCTGTTGATAAAGCAACACAAGATTGTTTCTTGCAATGCCATGAGAATAATGAACTTCCTAGTAGATGACAAGTTCCACTAGTGCTTTTTCTATCCAACTTGCACCCTGCAAAGTCAGAATCAGAATAACCAACTATATTAATTGATGCACCTTTAGGATACCAAAGACCAACTTTTGGTGTTGACTTGAGATATTTGAGGATTCTTTTGACTTCATGAGGTGTAATTCTTTGGGATTTTCTTGATATCTTGCACACAAGCATACATTCAACATAATATTTGGTCTACTAGCTGTCAAATACAATAATGATCCAATCATTCCTCTAAATTTTGACTCATCAACCTTATTTCCTTTTTCATCTGAATCAAGATAGGTTGATGTTGCCATTGGAGTTGCAGCATCTTTGCTTTTCTCCATTTCAAACTTTTTATCACTTCAAGGAAATACTTGGCTTGATTTAGAAATGTTCCATTCTTCAATTGCTTCACTTGAAGTCCAAGGGAGAATGTTAATTCTCCCATCATTGACATTTCAAACCCATTCTGCATAGAGATAGAAAATTCTTTGCACAACAATTGATTAGTTGAACCAAAGATTATTTCATCAACATATACTTGAACCAATAAGATATCATTCTTTTGTCTTTTGATGAACAAGGTTTTATCAACCTGTCCTTTTGTGAAAGATTGTTCAAGCAGAAATTTACTTAATCTTTCATACCAAGATCTTGGAGCTTGTTTTAAACCATAAAGAGTCTTTTTAAGTTTAAAAACATGGTTTGGATATTTGAAATCAGCAAAACCAGGAGGTTGCTCCACATATATATCCTCCTCAATATATCCATTTAAGAAAGCACTTTTAACATCCATTTGAAAAATTTTAAAATCCATTAAACATGCATATGCAAGCAATAATCTAATGGCTTCCAATCTTGCAACTGGAGCATAGGTTTCCTCATAGTCAATGCCTTCTTCTTGGTTGTAACCTTTTGCAACCAATCTATCTTTGTTTCTGACTATGATTCCACCTTCATCAAGTTTGTTTCTAAAAACCCATTTAGTGCCAATAGGTTTGAGAGAAGAAGGCCAAGGAAAAAGTTCCCAAACTTGATTTCTCTTAAATTGATTCAATTCATCATGCATGGCATGCATCCAATGTTCATCAATTAAGGCTTGATCAATATTCTTAGGTTCTATTTGTGAAACAAAAGCCATATTATAGTAGAGATATCTTAATGAAGATCTAGTAGATACCCCCTTTGAGACTTCACCAATGATATTGTCAAGGGAGAGATCTCTTGTAGTTCTCCAATCTTTTGGTTCTTAGACTGGTGTTGATTGTTTTGCTTCAGCACTTGGTTCTTCTTTTTCTTTATCCATTGAATCATTAAGTTGGATGAACTCCTCCAAAGGACCTGCATCGACATAACACTTTTTTTCCTCCTTGGAGGGATTAGATTCATCACAAATAACATGTACAGATTCTTCCATGCACAAGGTTCTTTTATTGAAAACCCTGTATGCTAAAACTATGTAATGAGTATCCAAGGAAAATGACTTCATCAGCTTTAGCATCAAATTTTCCAAGTGATTCTTTACCATTATTTAAAACAAAACACTTGCATCCAAATGCTCTCAAATGAGAAATGTTTGGTTTTCTACCTTTGTATAGTTCATAAGGAGTTTTCCTCAAAATAGGCCTTATTAGTAATCTATTCAAAGTGTAGCAAACTGTAATTACTGCATCAGCCCAAAAATATTTAGGCAAATTTGTCTCATTAAGAAGATTTCTAGCACATTCTTCAAGGGATCTATTTTTTCTCTCCACAACACCATTTTGTTGAGGTGTTCTTAGAGCTGAAAAATTGTGGTTAATTCCATTTTCTTCATAGAATTTTTCAAAATGTTCATTTTGGAATTCTCCACCATGATCACTTCTTATTGAGATAATTTTGCTTCCCTTTTTATTTTGAGCAAGTTTGGCCAATTTTCTAAAAGCATTGAAAGCATCACTCTTGGATTTCAAAAACAAAGTCCATGTGAATCTAGAGTAATCATCTACAATAACAAGTCCATAGTAATTACCTCCTAAACTCATAGTTCTAGAAGGACCAAACAAATCTATGTGAAGTAATTCAAGGGGTCTTGAAGTAGAAACAACATTTTTACTTTGAAAAGAATATTTTGTTTGTTTCCCTTTTTGACAAGTATCACATAATTTGTCCTTTTCAAACATGAGTTTGGGTAAGCCAATGACTAAATCCTTTTTAATTAGCTTGTTCATATGATGCATGTTAATGTGACTTGTCCTTCTATGTCATAGCCAAGATTCATCAATTTTACTTATTAAGCAAGAAGTGTTGTGAAAGAATGAATGATCTATGGAGAGTAAATAGATATTGCCTTTTCTTTTACCTATATGAGTCACCTCACCATTTTGCCCATCCCATATCATGCAACAATTGTCATTGAATGACACTTTGAACCCTTTATCACAGAGTTGGCTTATACTTAGGAGATTGTGCTTTAAATCTTCCATATAAAGAACATTTCTGATTTTGGTTTTCAAGTTGTCTCCTATATTGCCTTCTCCAATGATCTTCCCTTTGTTGTTGTCTCCATAGGTGACAAATCCACCATCTTTAAGAGTCAAATTTGTGAGCATTGACATGTCACCAGTCATATGTCTAGAGCATCCACTATCAAGATACCATAATGAAGATCTTGCTCTTAGACATACCTGCAAAATTCAAATCAATTTATAGAGGAAGATACCCAATTGAGATTGGGTCCATAGGGGTTAGCTACTTTCTTCTTTTGCACCCAAATACAATCTCCATTAGGCACATAGAATCTCCTAGCATAGCATTTATAAGATGTATGTCCTTTCATCATACAATAGTTGTATGTTACAGATTTTGATGAATTCCTCAAGTAAGCATTTTGATTGATCTTTGAGTTATTGAACTTCTTTTGATTTTTCTATTTTGGTGGTACAAATATAGTTTTGCCAAAAGACTTTGAGCCTTGTTTATAACCCAAACCAGAAGTATCTCCAGCATATTTCTGCACACTCAACATTTCAGTCAAGTTGCATTTACCTTTGTAAAGCTTTCTCAAAAGATCAATCAAATCACTATTCTTGGATAAGAGTAACATGTATTTTTCTCCTTGACTTCTTTTGTAATCATCAAAATCCTTTTGCAACATATTATATTTGTCAACATTAGATGAAGAAGAAGCACATACACATCCATTCATTTTGTAACTTGAAACAAGTTTTTCATTTTCTTCTTTCAAGTTGCAAATTTTAGTTTGCAATTCTGTAATTTTTGCAACATGCCATCTAAGATTTCCTTTTAGCTTATTATTGGATTTTGCAAGCTTTTGGGCTTCTTCATGCATTTCTTGAAAAACATCAATAACTTGATCAAGTTCAGAACTTACCTCAGTTCCAGCAATTGAGAGATCATCATCTTCATTTATTGTGGAAGTGAGACACATATTTGCTTTTTCATTTTCATTTGATGATTCAAAAGTTGTTGACTCATTATCTTCCCAAGCTATATAAGCTTTCTTAGACTTTCCTTCTTTCTTCATCTTATTTTCACTTTGTTACTTTTTCAAAAAGATAGAGCATTCAGATTTGATGTGGTCAGGTTTTCCATTTTCAAAGCAAGTGAAGTTGTTGTCACTCATTTTGTTGTTGTTGTTCTTTGTGAACTTTCTGTTCTTGTTTCTTCTCAAGAACTTGCTGTGTTTTTTGACAATTAAATTCATGTCCTCTTCATCTTCTTCACTTGAGTTTTGCACTTTTTCAACCTTTGAGGATGCAGCTTTCAAAGCTATGCTTTTGTGTTTCTTCTCTGCATCTTCTGCATTGGTTAGTTGTGACATTTCAAGTTCATACTCAAGAAGCTTACAAATAGTGCATCCATGGACATTTTGGATAGATCTTTTGATTCTTTGATTGTTGTCACCTTTGGTTGCCATGGTCTTGTGAGACACTTCAAGATTTTGATGTTTAACTCTTTAGCATCAAAGATCATTCCAAGACCAAGAAGATGATTAACTATATGAGTGAATCTTGTTTGAAGCTGAGAAATGCTTTCAGTGGTATTCATCTTGAACATTTCATACTCATGGATTAAGGCATGTTTTCTTGATATTCTTACTTCATCTGTACCTTCATGAGTTATCTCCAACATTTCCCACATCTCCTTTGCACTTATGCACCTAATAGTTCTAAAGAATTCATTAGAAGAAAGTGCAGAAGTAATCATATTCTTACCTTTAAAATCGTATTGGACAACTCTCTTTTTAGCATCTGTCATTTCATCCCATTCTTTGGGAATCATATCATTACCAACAATTTTTATAGGAATCACAGGACCTTTCTCTATAGCATTCCAAGCACCTGGGTCATTTGATTGAATAAAGATTTTCATTCTATTTTTCCAAAAACTGAAGTGCTCTCCTTCAAACATCGGAGGACGATTGAGGGAGGCACCTTCCTTGAAGGTAATTTGTGTGGTATTCATTTTCTTTTTAAAGAAAGATAGTGATTTTGAATAACACTCAAGAACCTGCTCTTGATACCAATTGAAAAATAATAGGAATACCCATAATAACCAAGAGGGGGTGAATTAGTTTAAACTTGGTCTTTTAAAAATTTATTTATAAAATCAGAGTCAAAGGATCTTAATCACTTTTAAACCAAGAATGCTTTTAATCAATCAAATCACTCAGCTCAAGAAACCAATAGCTCAAAACAAAACTTGTTGGGTAATGATAATGACACCAAGAACAAATGAACAAGATTACTTGTTGAAATAGAGATAAAGAAAATCAACACAAGCAATTTATACTGGTTCACTTCTCAAGAGAAGCTACATCCAGTTTCTTCTAATCAACACTAAATTAGAGTTCCACTATTATAAATTTCTGTTCTTACAAGCTTTACAGCAAACTCTCTTTATCAATACTAGATAAAGAATAGAAATCTAAAACCCTATTAGACTTCTAATGAACAAGAACCAGAGAACACTACTCTGTTCTTTCCTAGAGAACACTACTCTAGTCCAAGCTTCAAGAACCCATTTACAATAGCATCAAATAACATAAATTACAAAAAAAAAATTACAATCAAAGATTATGGAGAGAAACAACCTGATGATCCAATGAATGTGAATGCATATGAATTACCAATCAAGGTTGAATAGTAGAAAACAGAATTTCAGAACATGCTCTCCATTAAACTCTTGATGTTTCATGCCCAAAAATATTCAATACACATGAAGATTAAGGAGTGGGGCAAGAAGTTAGTAAACCCAGAAAATCACTTTATAACTCTTAGAAGGCTTGTGTATATTCAGAAAATACGAAGTGTTCAAGTTAAAAACAAGCCAAGCCTTCCTTCTATTTATAACAGAATTTTGTAACAACCTGTAATCGATTACACGCGCCACATAATTGACTAAAACGCATATCTAATCGATTAAATTCTCACTTAATCGATTAAAGTGTTCAAGGCATTTTCTGGGTTTCAACAACGAACAAAATAATCGATTAATCCGAGCTGTAATCGATTAAATCAGAAAATTGTTGTTTCAGAAAACAACTTGTGTAATCGATTACGAATATCAGTAATCGATTAAAGCAGCAAAGCAAGCTTTTTCAAAATAGCCTATGTAATCGATTACGAGTAATGGTAATCGATTATCACAGCAAGGAATAAAAACCATTTTACACTATGTAATCTATTACAAGAAATGAGTAATCGATTAAAGTGTTCACCTACGAACCAAATAATTGATTAATCCGTTGTGTAATCGATTATAATGTTCATCAAAGATTTTCCAGTTTTAAACATGAGCTGAATAATCGATTAATCTGCTATGTAATCGATTAAAATAGTGAAATTACATTTTTCCAAAAACATTACTCAATTAAATCCTTTTTCAAATTGTGAGTAGCTTTGATGTTTTAATGAAAAACATTTAAACATGTTAATGATTATATGCATGCAATGCAAGGATCAAAAGATTTTCTTCTCCTACACTTCATTTGAATTACAATCTTCAAGGCATGTAAAAAGCTCAAAACATTCTTCTAAGTCATAGGCTTCATTCTTCTAGTTGCTCCCCCTATATCCAACAATCTCCCCCTTTTTTGCTTTGGACATGCCAAATATTTGATTGACCATGTGTTAGATGTTGAAGTTCTTTGAGGGATGAAAATAGAGGACTTTGAACTTAGTAAAACCTGAAAACAAATCAGCCTCTTTGCCAAGAACAAGTGTTAAGAGATATGCTTTCATAAACATTAATCATTAACTTGTATTGACAGGCCTGATGGACCTTGGACCATGAATCCTAAAATTCATGAAGGGCCTTAGACTCTAGCATAAGAAAGTCTAAGGGTTTTCTCTAGCATATAATTGTCCTAAAATTCAAATGTGTTGACATGCCTGATGGGCCTTGGGCCATGAATCCTAGTAAGTCAAGGAGTTGAGTTGACCAAACTAAGTTTTGGGCAAATTCGATATTTGAAATTTGAAATTTGAATTTGAATTTGAAATTGAATTTTAAATTCTATGAGGTTAGGTTGTTGAGGATAATTCATATTATCTAAATGAATTATCCAATAAAGATTGGATGAATATTCTCTCAACAACATTGTCATTTGAATTTTGAATTCAATTGAGTTATTGTTGCAACAAACTTTGGAGGAAGGAGAGGGAGAGAAGGTGGTGGTTTTTGGAGAGAATCTTGCTAAATTCTTTTTCAAAATTTTCCAACAACTTGGGCTGATTTGGAGTGAGAGGATCATGCAATGCAACAACCTCATGTCACCTTAAATAGGCGCTTATGTGGGGAGGATTTAAGAGTAGAAATTTTTGCCCCCTGCTCTCTTGGTTCTGAACTAAGTTCTAGCTTTTCCTCTCCCTCATATTCTCTCCTCTTGTGCTGCACCTTCACCTGACCTCAAGGCACCATTATAGTCTTGAGAAAAGAAACCAAATACTTGAAAGCCTCACACCTTGCATGCCCCTGGCAAGCCATCAAGAAGAAGGAGGAATCAAGGAGAAGAAGTTCTCACTTGCAAGAAGGAGACAACCGTGTTGATCACCATTGGAGGGCGTCATCTTCTTTGAGCCTTCAAGTGCTAAAGGTATTTCTAAAACCCCAACATGTTTCAATGAGTAATTCCTAAGCAGACATACATGAGGTGCATATGGTCTGTGTTTCCGCATCGAAAATTTTTTGTTTTTACCCTCATGTGAGCACACTGTGGTTAGACCAAGGTGCTACGTTTTTCAAACTTTCAGAAGGAGGTGATCCCCAGCCCTTTTCTGCAAAGTTTTCATATGGCTTCTCTCACATTCTTTCCTCTCCAAGTTACATTTTCTTCTTTGTTTGCATGCCTTGTTTCACTCGCATGGGCGAGTTAAAACTTAATCCTAAAGAGCTCCACTCGCCCAAGTGTTTTCTTCATATTTTGCTTGCCTGGGCGAGTTAATACTTCATGTTGAAGAACGGTCTTTAGCCCAGGCGATTTCTGGACTAATTTGCTTACAAAATTTTCCTATGTTGACCTTTTTGCCCCTTTTTGCTTGTCTTGATTGTTTGGATGCTCTGGATATAATTGAAACCTATCAAAACACTGGATTTGATTTGACTAATCTTCCAAAATGTAAACAACACATTTAGATATGTACTAACTGTAAAACAACTAGGATTAGGGCAAATTTATAAGCAAATTCACTGAAATCAAAAGATAAGTGCCAACATTATAATCTTGGAAATAACTAAAATATGGCACTTATCATGAATCTTGGTGGGTTGGCTTTGTGATTGATCCTAGTGGTTTCCTTCAAGTTTTATGTGATTTCGTGTGTTCATGTTCTTCATGTGTTCTTGATATTTTTCTAATTTTCTATCTCTGATTTTTGTCAACTTGTGTTAGTTAGGGTTTTTGTATTGTATGACCACTTGTTTTTATTCTACTCTCATGCCTAAACTGAATTGAATTGCTATAAGCAAATTTTACAATTGTCATAAATCAAAATTTTAGTGATTCATCAATTTCTTAGAGGATTATTGTGTTGGATATAGGGGAGTTGGAAGAAGATCAAGTCAAGGATGAAGCATGTGTCTTAGAAGAAAGATTTTAGCTTTTCACATGCCAAGGCATTTGTAATTTGTTAAGTGTTTAAGAGGCTAATCTTATAATCCTTGCATTGCATAAACATGATCATTAACATGCATACATGATTTTACTAAAGCATTAAAGTTGTTCATGTTTTAAAAAGAAGTTAATTTCTCATGGTTAAGTTTTTGGAAAAACAAAATATCACTGGTTTAATCGATTACACGAGAATATAATCGATTACATGTTTTCTATTTGATTCTGGAAAAGCCTTGAAGAACACTTTAATCGATTACTAGTTACTCGTAATCGATTACATAGCACAAAATGTAAATCATGATTATCAGTCTTAATCGATTACCATTACAATGTAATCGATTACACAAGTTCATTTTTAAATATGCATGTTTGCTTTAATCGATTACCACAATCAGTAATCGATTACCTAGGCTTATTCTGAAATTGGACATGTCTGCATTAATCGATTACCACAATCAGTAATCGATTACATAGGCTTATTTAAAATCTGAGCATGACTACTTTAATCGATTACAAACTCGATTTAATCGATTACATTGTTCGTAAATCTTTTCCAAAAAGCTGACGAACATTTTAATTGATTAAGTTTGTATTTAATCGATTACATATGGAAATTTAATCGATTACTTTGGTGATTTAATCGATTACATTCAGTTACAAATGTTTTCTATAAAAAGCCATTGAGTCTTTTGTTTTGTAAGAACTTGATTTTGCGAAATACCAATTCTTACAAAAGCTCTCAAAGTGTGAGAAGAGATATTCTGAGTTACATTGATCTTGTTTCAAAACCCAGAACTCATGCATCATTGATCATGTTGGTTTGAACAAGATTTGTCAAGAGTTTTTCAAAGAGAGATGATTCCAAGAATTGCTTACATTCATCTTCTGAGGATCATGAGGTTGTATCTCTCTTAAACTCTTACAGTGAGTTGTTTGTTTACTTTTATTTCTTGTAAGTTCTTAGATCAAAGAGGGTCTTTAAAGCTTTTTCTAAAGTAGGGTTCTCTAGAGGGAAGAACAGAGTAGTGTTCTCTGGTTCTTGACCATTAGAAGTCTATAGGGTTTAGATTTCTGTTTCTTTATCTAGGGTTTATAAAGGTGATCAATTGTAAATACTTGTAAAGAACATAATTTGATTTAGTGGAACTCTAACCTAGTGTTGGTTGGAAGAAACTGGATGTAGCCTCTATGTTGAGCGGTGAACCAGTATAAGATCTTGTGTTATCTCTATTCTTAATCTCTTCTTGTTATCTTAATCTGTGATTCTTTTGATGAAATCTCTTATTACTCAACAAGTGAAGTTTTTAGTAATTGTATTCTTGAACTGAGTGGTTTGATTGATTGAAGCATTCTTATTGTGATAAAGATCTTAAATTCGCTGCTTGTTTTAAAAGAATTTTAAAAGACTTTATTTTAACCAATTCACCCCCCTCTTGGTTATTGCGTGTGTTCATTATTGTTTTTCATATTGAAATTGTACAAAAGAAAAACAAGCAAAGTGCAGCCGAAGTGTTTGTGAAATTGTGGCTGGAAAAATAATCAAAGTGCAGCCCAAAAAGTTTGGGAATTGTGGCTGGAAAAACAATCAAATTACAGCCAAGAAATTATTAAATTAGTGGTTGGAAAATTACAAAGAAAAACAGAATTAAGAAGCAAATCAAAGTTACAAAAGTTACAAGTTCAAATTTCCTTTGAACCACAAAATCAAGTGAACTTGTATGACATGCAAATTTGATGAAATTTGGCTTCTAGCAATTGAATTTACTTGGCATATCCTCCTTGTGCAGTTTGGTACAGCCCATAGTATTCCTTGAGTTGTCTCATTAAATTCCAATTTGAGTTGTGCTTTTCTAAATTTTGCTTTTGTTGCTTGTCTCTTAAAAATTCCAAGGTTTTGTCTTAGAGTTTTCTTGTTCTTGGACTCTTAAATCTAGCCTAGAATTGTTCCTATTTCACTTTAGTAAAGAAGCTTGATTTGAT
The DNA here is from genome assembly GCA_007407185.1 of Glycine tomentella. Lineage (NCBI taxonomy): Eukaryota > Viridiplantae > Streptophyta > Magnoliopsida > Fabales > Fabaceae > Glycine > Glycine tomentella. Next base: position 132,991 of record PYAF01003085.1, read on the forward strand.
TATAAGTTTTTTCTTAAGAACTATAGAGAGGAACAAGAGTGGAAAAAGGCAAGAGAGAACATTATAGAAAAAGCCTAGAAAGTGTGCAAACACGAGTGAGAGTGGCAAACACTTAGAGAGTGGTGAAAAATTTTCTTATATACTTCTGTTTTTGCTAACCATTTATTTTGAAGGATGAGATCAATAGGAGATAAGGCTTTGTCACCTAGGACCTCTAGGTTGATAAAAGCCAGGACAAAACAAATGGAAGACTTGCAAACTAAAATGGATGCCAGATTTGAGGAGTTACAAAGGAAGACTCAAAGAAGGAGTAGTCCAAATAGTAGTGTGGATGGAGAGGCTCATGGTAGTTTGAGGTTGAGTGAGCATGCTTCCTCTCATGGAGGATATTATTATGATGAGAGGAGTAAGAGGAAGAATAGAAGAGAAAATAATAGGAGACACAACCCTAGGAGGCAAAATAGAGATGAGGAAGATTGGAGGAGAGAAGAGAGATAGGAGAAATGGAGGATTGAGTGGAGTGAAAATAAAAATTCCAAAATTCTATGGTGATAATAATCCTGAAGTTTACTTTGAGTGGGAGATGAAGGTTGAACAAATTTTCTCATGCCAACAATTTGATGAAGAAAAGAAAGTGATTCTAACAACTCTTGAATTTGGAGGCTATGCTTTGGTGTGGTGGAACCAAATTCTGATGGACATAGAGAGGTTGAGGAGAGAAAGAATACATGGCTGGAATGAGTTGAAAAGATGCTTGAGAGAAAGATTTGTTCCCACTTATTATGCAAGGGAAGTCCACAACAAGCTCCAAAGACATTTCCAAGGCTACAAGAGTGTTGATGACAACTATAAAGAGATGGAATTGATGATGATGAGGGCTGGAATTGTGGAGGTCTAAGAAGCAAACATGGCTAGGTTCCTTCATGGCTTGAATAGAGATATTCAAGATGTGATAGAGCTACATTCTTACGCAACAATTGAGGAGCTAGTCCATAAAGCTCAAAGGGTGGAGCAACAACTAAAAAGGAGAAAAGCTTCCAAAACCAACAATGGGGCTGCAACTTCCAGCTGGAAGGACAAGCCTAAAAGGGATGTTTCTCAAGTGAAAAATAAAGAAGAAAGGGTGGAGATCTCAAGAAAAATAATTAGTGATCCAACTCCAACAAGATCAAGCAATATCAAGTGTTTTAAGTTCCTTGGTAAGGGTCACATTGCTTCCCAATGTCTCAACAAGAGAACTATGATTTTGTTTGAGGATGGAGGTATAAAGAGTGAGTCTTCAAGTGACTCAAATAGTTCTTCAAGTGAATAAGAAGAAGAACTCACACTAGTGGAAGCCAAGGAGAGAGATCTCTTGATGGTAAGAAGAATGTTGAACAATTTTTGTGGTGAAAAAGAGGAGACTCAAAGAGAAAATATTTTTCACACAAGGTGTTTAGTTGAAAAGAAAGTGTACTCACTTATCATTGATGGAGGTAGTTGCACCAATGTGTCTAGTACAAGGTTTGTTGAGAAGTTACACTTGCCAACCACAAAGCATCCAAGGCCATACAAGCTACAATGGCTAAGTGAACGTGGAGAAGTTGTGGTAAATATTCAACTGCTCATTCCTTTTTCTATTAATGCTTATAATGATGAGGTTCTTTGTAATATTGTACCTATGAAGGCTGGTCATATTCTTCTTGGTAGGCCATGACAATATGATAGAAAAGTGATACACAATCATGGAGAACACTTTTGAGTTTGAGCACTTAGGCAAGAAAATTATTTTGAGGCCTTTGACTCCTAGACAAGTGTGTGAGGATCAAGTGAGGATGAAAGGGAAAAGAATTGACGAGTTAAACAAAAATACTGCACTTGACAAAAAATTCTGCACAAAAAAAGGCAAAGAAAGTGAGCTTGCAAAGAGAAAAACTAGTGAGAAGAAAAGAAAAGTGGAAGAAAATGAGAGCAAAAAAATTCATCAGATTAAAGAGAGTTTGTTCTTGAGAGGAAAAGATGTCAAGAGAGTGTTATTAGCAAGAAAACCTCTTCATTATATGGTTCCTAACTCTCTTTGTTTACAAGTTGAAAAAGAAAAGAAACTAGGTGTTCCTAAAAGCTTTTTGAGAAAACTTTTCATAAGGGGAGCTCATAAGAACAATTTCATGGAACACTTTGGTGTAGGTAAAACTTTGGCTATTTTACATGAACCTTTCTATTGGGCAAAGATGAGGCATGATGTGCATAAGCTTGTATCTCAACGTAGTACTTGTCATAAAGCTAAATCTAGATTAATGCCTCATGGTTTATATACACCTTTGCATATTCCTAACTCCCCTTGGTTGATATTTCTATGGATTTTGTGCTTGATCTTCCAAGATCCAAGAGGGGAAATGATTTTATATTTGTTGTTGATAGGTTCTCAAAGATGGCACACTTCATTCCTTGTCACAAGAGTGATGATTCTTGTGAAGTAGCCGATCTCTTCTTCAAGGAAGTGGTGAGACTTCCTCCATGGAAGCAAAAGAGATACAAACACAAGTTGAAAACCTACAACATCAACAACAATGCTTACAAACTTGAGTTGCCAAGTGAGTATAGTGTGAGTAATAATTTCAATGTTTATGATATTTCTTTGTATGATGTAGGTACAAGTGGGGAAGCAAACTTGAGGTCAAGTTTCTTTCAAGAAGGAGGGGATGATGGAGGTCTATTCCAAGCCAAAGGTCTATAAGGAGAGCTTGAAACACTTCCTTTGGTGAGCTTTAAAGGACCCATGACAAGAGTTAGAACCCAAGCCCTTCAAGACCACATCAAGGCTAACTTGGACAAGCATGAGGAAGTACACTAACTCAAGGAGAACAAGGGCTGGATTTTGATGTCTCAAGTTCATTTTAATTCAATAAATCCCAGCACTTGTTAGAAGTCAAAATAGTTGCAATAAAAAGACATTTAGAGGCATTTGTGTAAAGCTTTGTAAGTGCACTTGTGTGTAATAGTTGGCTGTACCTTAAGGCTAAAAACAACTGCACATGCAAGCTAAATTACGACACCTTAGGCATGAAGGTTCAGCCAAGACTCACTTCCATTAAGCTTGCATTTAGGCTTCATTAGGTCACTACAAGCTTCATTTCAATTTGCATTTACCTTACATTTTAGTAGCATTAAGCTTGTAATTTTGTGGGCTATATATGGCTGCCCAAAAACTGTTGTAACTAATCTTGGATCATAAATTGCAATTCTGAGAATTGTGTGAGAGTTTCTCTCTTATTCTTGTGCAAGCACCTCTTGTTTCTTATCAATGGCTTCAAGCTATTATGGCGATTCTTCCTAGGTTTATTGGAAAGCTTTTCCATGGTGCCATCCACCTTCATCCCTTACCTTTCTTCCACCTTCAATTGCTGAAATTTAAAAGCTTACAAACAGCCATATTAGCTGGACAACTTTATGTTCTTGAGAAAAGCTTGAAGTTTGAGTTTCAATGCAAGGTAGATTTGGAAAATTAATGGCTGATGGGTTCATCCATACATCACCTTTCTTCAATATTAAGTTTTAACTCACCTGGGTGAGCAAAACATGAAGAAATCACTTGCCTGGGCGAGCTAAGATCTTCACCATTAAGTAACAAAATCGCCCAGGCGAGCAAAACATGAAGAAATCACTCGCTTGGGCAAGTTGTCCTGACCAGCTTCACTTTTTCTATAAAAAGGCCATGCAAAGTGAAGAAGAAACATACTTTGAGAGGCAAGAACTTGAGAGAAGCTATAGGAACATAGAGAGAGGTGAGAGAAGAGAGAAAAGGAGTGGAAACTCTACAGGAAAGGGTTGGGATCGCCTCATTCGTCATGTCTTTTGTTGATCTCTTGATCTTCACAATAATCGGTTAGTTTCTCTAAAGGTTTGGATGTAATCTTCATAACCTTTTGTATCTCTTTTAATATTCTAAGCTTGACTGGAAAATGCCCTTAAGATTTGAACTGAATGATTTTACTCTTTACATTATGTTGCTAGGAATAGAGCATAACGTTTTGATTGCAAATAGCATGAAATTATGATTGTAATGCTGGGTTATTTACTTCATATGCGAGAGATCGATATTTGGTAAATAACCTTAGGATTCTCGAATGTGAGGTATCGATTCAAGGTGAATTAATGTGTGCATCAGTAATGTTAGAAAATGATTCATATGTGTTAATATATATATATATGTATATCTTTATAACCCATTCTAGTTCATTGACTAAGTTCGGTGACTAGCATTAGCTACTGTAAAAAAAACCAATCAAAAAAAATCGAATAAAACACAAATAAATTTATTAATTTAAATATTTAATTAAATAATTTTTTTATTATAAAATAAATTATTTGAATTTAATTTTAATAAGAATCCCATTTTTTAATATTTTGTTATAAATTACGATTTAAAATCTTATGTTAAAATTAATGTTAACGACAACATCTATTATCATTTTTCGCATGTCCTCAGAAATTTAGAGTAGGTGAAAACACTACTACATAATAAGGCTTTTATGACAGCTATTCGAAGTCGGTTTCACGAAGACCGTCATCATAGATGGTGCGGTGACTTTTTCGTAAATAAAAGTAACATTTCAAAGACGATTATACGCAAACCGCATTTGAAGCGTCAATACGACATCGGTTTTTTGGACAACCGTCGTCGTTTATGTCTTATCAAAGAGGGTTTCAGAAAGACCGCCTTTGAAGTGAAATTAAATTATCTTAAACGACAACGTTTTCTCATTAAACTCGTCCTCGTCTTAACACAGACCTCGTGTTGTTTTACATCATTTGACCACAGTGACCTTCATTTTTCACCCTCAATAGTGCCGTAGTTAGGTTTGTCTCAGTTTTCGAGCTCTAGCCTCACTCGCTCAGTCTCCGTTATCGACGTGGTGTTGTGGTCCAAGTTACTCCTTTGGAGGCCGTTGAAGCTCTGCATCCCGTGTTTGGCGCCACCGTCATGTGTAAGTTTCTTTTAAACCTATTTTGTTCAGTTAATATAATATTCAAAAACCTATTTTGCCCCTTTTCTCGTTCATGGTAAACGCGTTCAAAGCTCAAAACTTGCTTGGGTCTGTGTCTCCATTTTAAGCTGGATTTTATAAGTTAGTTTTAGCACAAAAAAAATAGAATATGCTACTGCTATATGTTATGTGAAAAAATAACATCATGCAAAAATAAGTTTCTTTTTTAAATTGAATATCTTCCATGTTTATATTTTGCTCCGGTACATGTATTCCCAATCCATTCAACACCTGTTTTTCCTTCATCTTTCTCAAATGAAATCTCAACACCGTACCACTCATTTTCTATATTGTATGAGTGTTGCGATTACCCGCACACTACGACAAGTGCACCGATCGTTTCAAGTAATAAGTAGGTAAGTGAGTATCGTTCTCCACAGGGATTGGGTTGAAATTCACAGTAATTATAAGTCTCAGTAATTGGAAGTAAAAAGAAGTTATTTTAAAAGAGTTGTTGTTGAATTGGTTGAAGTGTTGAATATAAAACAGAATTTAAAGAACTAAGTGCAGTAAATTAAACAAAGTTGTTACCAATAGAAGAACAATTGTGGTCAGGCACAATCCCTTTTGATTCCTACCACTTTCACTTAACTGGTTTATCAAGGTTGCTCACTCAAATGATATATCTTTCCTAGTTTAGTAAACCCTAATTCCTTAGCAGTTTAACCCTTTGACAATAACCCTAATTCCTTAGTGATTCCTATCAAGCATGTAAAAGACTATAACATATGGTTTGCCTATTTCTGATTGTTCAGAGAATAAATCTTTCCTACTTTAGCTTATCCCTAATCCCTTAGTGAATTAACCCTTTAACCTGAATCGAAAGCCTAATTCCTTAGTGAAGTCTATCAAGTTAAGCAATTAAAAGACCATATTATAAGTTCTGCAGCCACGCATCCCTATCCCTAGGTAATGAACAACTGTTACTTTACTAAGGTCAGAAATTAGAATCCCAACGTCCCCATTGCGAATCCTAACCCTCAATACTTAATTAGAATGGCCAATTCCAAATAAGAATAAAACAATCAAGAACAGAGTAAAGCAAAACAATCAAGAAATTCTCATTCAATACCAGTTAAGTTACAGAGG